>MJUU01017538.1:4549-47596 GCA_002080025.1 Modiolus philippinarum | reverse complement strand
AGGCACCAAATGCAAATGACACAAATGAACGTTTCAACATGTAGTTGTAATAATTTTTTTGTGGAAGTATCGAAGTTCCTTTATGACATAGGTATTCGCGCATACACTACCACGAGACATCAACTTAAATTGCATAAAAGTTAAAAAAGTGTACTGACATGACAAAAAAATTTAAACAAACGGAAATATGCATCAGCTTCGCTTCTATTCACAATATCTCAATGAAATATACTTAGAAAGGGAGAAAGAAATGAAGAAAAAATATAGAAATATCATTTTGTTCAAATGTCCATAGTTTCAATAAAATGCCGCCTTATCCATCCTTGCTTTACCATATGCAGATATATTACTGTAAAAGGTGTAAATTTGCGAGAGCTTCTGTATTCATTTAATTCTTGCATGATCAATGTCATAAAACAAGTGAACAATATTTTCAAATATCAGATGAATTTCATTATCAGTTCGACCCTGTCAACAGTCCGGATATATCACAGCGGGATGTATTGTAACTTATCATCCTCATTAAATTGATAATTATTAATGTACACACATGCAGGCACTCCGATATTGGAAGACAAGAGTTATCTACCCATACCCCCTGTGCCCTAACCGAACTAATTCTTCAGTATGAATAAACGACTTCAGAAATTGCTACCGGAAGTAAATTCAACCAATCATATCAGCGTACTTCCTATTATGCAAATCACATAAGAATTATTGGTATAGGGACACAAGTTGGAACATTTTTCAGTTCGATAATGCACATTTTCTGTAGAAATTCAGAATTTTTATATGCATCACTTGAAGTTAACCAATAACATATATTTATGAAAAAAATATCATTCCAATGTTAACTTTGAACATTCATTTTTCGTCATTTTTGATGGGCCATTAGTTCCTATGAAATGAGAATGAGTGTTTCATTGACTTTGATAGAAAAGCTTGAAGCCGGAAATAAGAGCCTGAGCTGGGAGTAATATAGCTAACTGATATGAAAAATAAAAATAACGCGTTTTGAAAATTAGTCCCTATATAGCATTAAGCTTTAACGCGCGACGGTACTAGAATTTGGTATAATTTATACGGTTTGAATACGGGACTTTCGAGATAGGGACTCTCGTGTAATTGAAGGCGTAAACGAGCTCCTTAAATACCAGTGAGAAGTATAATCGGAATCCAGTCATAAATACATACCACCTAAAAACAAACTATTTATAAAATTGAAGTGTACTTATAATTTGTCCTGCATGACAATTATTTAACTAAATTTTAATTGACGAAAAACAATTAATCTGAATCGCTACACATCGATTAAATGGGCCATTCCATTTAATATCTGAAGAGGGGGGGTTGATGGCGATTTCTGAGGGGTTCATATTTTTCATTTCTGAGGGGGTCCCAATTTATAATTTTATTTCTGAGGGTTCCATTTATATATTTTATTTCTGAAGGATATGAAAAGTAATAGGTCATATTTCTTAGGGGTGTTGAAAAAACCCTTGTGTATTTCTGACACTTCTTTTTCCAGATCCTCGACTTCGACTATACTGTGCGCTTCAAACAGTGCTGAAGATCATGGAAATGGCTTTAATATGTTTAGGGGTTGATTGAGGATTCTGAGGGGTCCCTCTTTTAAGTTTTGCCTCACTATCTTAGGAGAGGGTTAATGTTGTAAACATATATTTGTTCCACCTGGTGGAACTTATATTCTGTTACAAATTGATGTGGAAATCTGAGGGGTTATTTTTCTTGGCTATTCAAGAAATAATCCATACCTTCCTATGGAAAAGATGTATGAAAAAAAAATCCATGGAAATTTTTCTGTGAGGAAAATTTAAAATGTCTGGAAATATAATAATGATAATGACTAAATTTTTAAAAATCTATCAAATTTTTTTTCATGATGTAGCATAAAATTGTTTGGATTTTTTTATCAAGCAATAAAAATTTCTGGAAATTCCTGGAAACTATTGGAGACATGTAGACGTTATCTGTGTGTCTCTTATAAACTATGAAGCATTGATGGTTATACAGGAATATTATAGACAAACAATACCGTCATTAAAATTAATTCGTTGCATTTAAATGAGCAATAAAAGGGTACATGTACACCCCCTATGCCCCACCCCATTCGAATTCGCCAGTGACTTCATGCGATACTTGTTGCATTTTAATGAAGCAGCAGCAGACACCTGAGAAGGTTTGCTTTTATAACTGCTACATGTAGGGTCACTTCGACTTTTTGGTCACATACAAGTAGCGACATTGCTTTGCGAAACAGGGTTAAAATTGCATTTCCTGATTATAAAGTTGTTAATGTTGGCTGGATGTAAAATTAAAAAAATGTTTCATGAAACACTTAGTAGAAAGATAAATTCAGAACAGTTAAACTTTACAAACTTTTATTATATTATAAAGGCAAATCAAATAATTTTTAAAAGTAATTAAAATGTAATATGAACCTTAAAATTATTCATCAAAATTAAGTTTTAATAACAGACAAATTTTCACCATTGTCTTCATATAGAACCTGGTCCATATAAAAATATTCTGCATCAGTAAAGATTATGGAACATTTGTACTCTGTGTTCAAGATGAGTAACATTTCCTATTTAAACTTCAAATATATGAACACCAAAGAAAAGATTATAATTTGCCATCATTCAAAATTTTCACTTTTAGGGATTTTTTTTCTCTCTTAAAGTTACCAACTTAATCTAATACATGTAAGTCTAATTAGTTTGTACCTTTTTGAAACAAAATGAGACACTAATTGAGCGTACGCCTGTCAGAAAATCATCTCCTGTTTTACCTGATTTATGCAAAATTTTCTTTAAACAAAAAGAGTGTATTTGCATTGATAAAGTTGAAGTTAACACCCATGTGCAGTCCAAAGGGTCAATTTTTCTGGTTCCAACATTATAAATCCGCTATGTTTCATTTTTGTGGGAGGGGCATATAGGATTGGCTTTGTTGTGTTAACATGGTTAATAACACAAGTTAGATCTTTATTCTGGAAATTAGAAGAACAAAAATCAAATAATTATTTAAAAAAAAAATCTGCAATTTTCAATGTACAAGGTTAAAACTTGCTATGAAATGTCCTATCCCACGATAAGAAAAAAATTATTTTATATTTGCCCAAAAAATATCTTCAACATACAAAAATTCATAGACCTCTCCAAAAATTAAATACATGTCGTTGCAAAAAGGTAGATGTTTATGTAAAGCTAATTGTATTATATAATATAGCCATGTAGAATTGAAATACTATAAAATTGGTGATATACAGATTTGTCTTAATTTCTGATAAACATATGGGGATGATAGTGGTCAGTACAGAGATAATTACTATGATAAGATAAGATAAGATACTTTATTCCAATTAAGGTCCCATAGAGGGCAAAATCATTACAGTGATTATATAATAGTACATATTAAACTTGAACATATACATAAACTAGACACTTAAAATATATAAATATACTGTGATTCATGCTGATTTAATCATCAATGCATTATTTAAAGCAAGATGAGCAACCCCAGATAACTAAGACACACCACTATAGAAAGTTTGATAAAAAAAAAAAAAAAAAAAAAAAAAAAAAAAAAAAAAAAAAAAAAAAGTACCCCTTGCCCTACAGTACTCTTAATATCAGTATAGTTACACAACATACTTTCCTGTGACTGGTGCAAGAGAACAAGTACAAGAAGTTATTCTGATGCAGAAGTCACCAGGGGACGGTGCCAGAGGCCTGTTGTGTCCAGTGCATTCATATTGCAATAATTGAAAAAGTGAATTATAGATAAAATAGGGAGATAATAAAAATTCAAATGCTGTGTTAATGAACAGACAGCCCTTCATGTGAGTAACCAGCACTCCTGCTTATATGACCTTGTTATTTCAATCATTCCTTGTGTTATTCCATGGTGCTTTAAGAACAGGAAATACATGTCATGATGTAGATGTGAAAGGCAGTAAATACTCGTGGTGTAAATTATATATTATCCATCCATCGAGTTTACTTTCATGCAGAGGGAACCTGATATAAATGTAACTGTCTCTATGCCTAGGCAACAAAGAGACCACCATCCCCCTTTTCAGACAGATAGGAATTTATGTTTGAGATTTTTAAGATATATTTTCATACTTTATTTCATCTAGTCAAACAGACATTCTTATTATAAATAATATAAAAAAAAACAACAATATGAAACACAGAAAAAAACAAAAATAATTTGTAAAGGTTCCATGGAACCTAGTGTCTTTTGGAAAGCAAGGCATAAAGTACCCTGTTAATGCCAAAGATGAAAAGTTCATGATAAGGTTGTGTGAAAAATACCCCGTGTTTTGCAGCTCAGAAATATTTCTTGTTGTAATGAACGTACCACCCCCGCCCCCCTTTCAGATGGGTATAAAACCCCTGAATCAATCTAAGCGATTAACATTTATATGAAAGCGGTCTTGATCTCTTAATTTTTTAGATCTTTTTAAATACTGCTAATGTATGACACCCATAAAAATATTAATGTACAGTGTAAATTTATTGTATGATTCGAAGAGGCAAGGGCAATTCTTATATATGGCATATTAAATTTGTTAATTCATAATAGAATTGATATTTTTTAATAAATCTTCCCGCAATATATTGAAAAGACATCCCAAATTAATACCAGATGTGTTGATAATAGACCTTAATAAATATTAAAGGGGGAAAATGACCATCAAATATATACTAGAATTAGTAAAATAAGCACCCAAATTTGCCGCACGTTCCTGTATTCCAAGCTTTAGTTCTAGAATGCCTCAAGCAAGTTCAAAGATGAGCCCTGTTCGAGTATTTTTGTAGGAGTTATGCCCCTGCTTAACTTTGAAAATTGACAAAATATCCTTGTAAGCACTTAAGAATTTATTCCTCATTGGATTTGGATAATATCCACACAGTAGCTCAAGTTGTGGGATGACTCAAGCGAGTTCAAAGATGAGTCCTACTTAAGTATCTTTGTAGGAGTTATGCCCCCTTTTAAGTTTGAAATTTGACAAAATATCCTTGTGAGTGCTCTAGAAAATTTATTTCTCATTATATTTGAATGAAATTTATATAGTAGCTTTACATCTAGGATGCTTCAAGTGAGTTCCCAGATGAGCCCTTGTTGAATATTTTTGGTGGAATTATGCCCCTTTTTAACTTTGAAAATGGACAAAATCTACTTGTAAGCATTCTAGCAAATTTATTTCTCATTGGAATTGGATAACATTTATACAGAAGCTTTAGTGGAGAATACCTCAAGTGAGCTTGAAGATGAGTCCTGGTCAAAATTTTTTGTAGAAGTTATGCCCCTTCTTTACTTTTAAATTTACCACAAATATGTGGGGTTTCAAATTGCTGGAGCGACAGGGATATATAGCTACGTGTAGCCCTTTTTAGAATTGTTAAAAATTTAGTTTCTATCAGTCATATATATAAATGATCATTCTGTGTTTCAATTGTTGTTCTGTCCAATGACCACATGCTGATAAACAAATACTAGAAGAACTGATCCAGTCTATGATGCATTTGTTCATTTATCTCTGTTCTAATCAGTAAAATGTGTTAACATGCTGAGATGAAAGTTTCTTGGTTCATTGTGTAGAAAATATTATTTTAGGATATTTCAAATTAACTTATAATAAGGAATGACAAGATTTTTCATTATTGATACAAAAATATGATAAATTATACTTGGAGATTTCTAGGGTACTTACTGTTGTCATATCTAAAGAATACTGTCTTGCTTTTTATTTTTTTCATATTTTTTGTCAATCTTTAAATGTATTATTTAGCAACCCTCATGGGTTATATAGTTTTCAGTAAAGTTAAATAGCATATGTCAAATCAGCACATTAAGGCCAAGGGGCTACTGAAAGTTTCAGATAGTTTCATTTCTGAGGACACAGTAAAGAGCTTGAACAGTATAATTAAATTGACACAATAAAGAGCTTGACCCAGTAATTAGCTATACACAAACTAAGGAAAATAAAAATTAGCCCTTATAATTTCTTGTATATATCGGAAATTTCAATTTATCATCATTCGACCCCTCATAACTCGGAAAACAAACATGTCAAAAATCTGATGGTGCAGCTCTTTATTTATTTTCAAAAGGAATCCATTGCAAAAAACTGCATCAAAATCGGACTAAGAATAAATAAAGTGAAAGTTTTGAAAATAGCCCCTTTTGGGCCCCATTTATCTCATGAATGAAATCCGTTGGCATACTACTGATAGTAAATTTAATTAGGAACACACTGAAAGAAACCCCATTAAAATCCAATAAATAATAATTATTCTACAGCCAAATATGTGAAACCACCCAATTTTGTCCTTTTCGGTCCCTTTTTTAAAAACAGGAGGGGCCAAAATAACCAAACCAACCCCAGCCTTCCTTTTGTGTCAAGGAACACTGTGATAAAATTTCATAAGGATTGGTCAACTGGAACTTAAGTTATTGACAAAAAACAAAAGTGTCTACAAATCTTGGACTACTGTTTTTGATAATCTTTTTTATGCCCCGCAACGAAACGTCGGTGGCATATTGTTTTACCACTGTCCGTCCGTCCATCCGTCTTCCGTCCGAGGGAGGTTGGATGGTTTGTATGCACAGCTCCTCCCACAGTTTTTATTTTGTACATATATTGAAGATGTGCATGTGGAAAGGGTTTTGATTTTGGTTCATTTTTGTCAAAAATATACATTGTTGAACTTAGAAATTTTTTGTGATTTTTCATAGAGGGTACATTCAATGTAGTTTGTCCGCGCAACTCCTCCTACAGTTTTGAGGCTAGGAAGTTTTTATTTTGCAGATAATTTGTACCTATATTGAAGATGTTCGTGTGGTAAGGATTTTTCATTGGGTTCATTTTTGTCAAAAATATGCATTGTTGAACTTAGTCATTTTTTTGTGATTTTTCATATAGGGTACATAGTTTGTCCGCGCAACTCCTCCTACAGTTTTAATGCTAGGAGTTTTTTTTTTGCAGATTAATTGTACCTATATTGAAGATGTGCATGTCGAAAGGATTTTGATCTCGGTGCATTTTTCTTAAAAATATACATTGTTGAACTGAAGTCATTTTTTGATGAATGAGTAATAGAGGGTATGTGTATATTGTGCATGTTGTGCATGTGGTAAGGATTTTTATTTTGATTCATTTGTCAAAAATATGCTTTGTTGGACTTAGTCATTTATTTTGGTGATTTAGTAATAAAGGGTATATAGTTGTCTATATAGTTTCATGTGCTTAGCCGGTGCATCGTATGTGTCTTACAGACAAAAATATCATTACTAAGAAATCACTGTTTGATTCAACCTTCGGCCGAGGCATGTCATCCTCTAGTTCTTTTATATAGAAACAGCAAACTGTGTTCAATGCGGAAAAAATGTTTACTTAGAATGTGACCAAATTAAGTGCTGGGAAAAAAACTAGAGGCTCACATGAACCTGTATTACTCACCTGGTGACTGGTTTTATTCACTGTCACAAGAAAACCATCCATTATTATTCATACAAATGATCTTTAAATCAGTTCACAAGATGTTACAGTTTCAATCTTGGACGAGGTACGAAGATAAAAATCACAAACTTTGAAGGGAACGACCATAGGACAACTGTAACCAAGTTTGGGTCCAATTGGCTCAATAGTTTCAGAGGAGAATAGGGTCCCTATGTAACCATGCCGGGGCCATCTTTGATGAGATACAAACATAAAAATCACAAACTTTAAAGGGACTATTGTAACCAAGTTTGATTCAAATCGGCGTGGTAGTTTCAGAGAAGATTTCCTGTAGGGTCCCTATGTTAAACCATGTCCCCCACATACTTGCGTAAAAATCGCAAATTTTGAAGGGGACCACTAAAGGACAGCTGTGTTGTATTTTGGTTCAAATTGGCTCAAACGTTTCAGTGAAGAAGATCTTCGAATGCGTTTCCCATAGGGTCCTATGTAAAGCTGGTACGAAAAGTAACCAAAAAAAAAAATAAAAAAACGAAAATTTCATGGAATAGGGGGAATAACTCCAAGACGTGACATCGGATATTCTCCAAAATTGCAGGGCGGGTAGACTTCATCATGCTGATCATTTTTACCCCCTATGTCAATTTTTTTATATCTGTAACAGTTTTTGAGTTATTTGCAAAAAACAGCAATTAACCCCTATGTTCTGATTAGAGTAACAGCAGCCATTTTGTTTGGTCTACGGGCATTAAATCACAAACCTGAAAGTGCAAAACCTGGTAATGATTCAGGCCAAGTTTGGTTAGTATTGGCCCAGTAGTTTAAGAGAAGTAGATCTTTGAACAAAAGTTAACGGACGGACGGACGGAAGACAGACCACGGACGCCAAGTGATGGCAAAAGCTCACATGGCCTTTGGATACTAATTAGATAAAGAAAACTGAGCCTGTATCGCGACTGATTTGTATAAGAACATGTCAGTTAACTTCTTCAATTTGTACATCTCATTAATAAGGGGATATTGCCATACTTTATCCCATCCCGGCCATCAACACTTCTTATTATCTGGTTAACAGCGATGTTGTTAAACAAATGTCATTTATGAGGGGTTGATGGGCATTTCTGATGGGTAAATATTTAAGGCCTGCAATTTCTGAGGGTTCTCTTTTTCCAAATAGTTCTGGGTGTCTATATTTTGGGGCATTTCTGATGGGTTTTTATTTTGTGAAAACAAATTCTGAGGGGGTAAGATTTACAACGCCCCATCCCCCCCCCCTTGACAGATATTAAATGGAATGGCCCATTGGGTTAATGGGGTATACGCGGGAAGTGCGATTTGTCTTTTCAAGCGAGAGGGAAACGGGATTGAGGCAATAAAATCGTTGAAAAACGGATCTGAGACTGGAATACACGTTCTTATAATTCTACACGACTGCCGTTTTCACTTTTGTAGCGGGAAAATATTATCTGACATGTTTTATAATTTATATATAACTGCATTGGTATTTTTTCGCATTTGCTTATCAAAAAGAACGCTACGTGGAAATAAATTTTTATAACCTCAGCTATCGCTTATAAAAATGCTATCTAACTATATATATATATATATATATATATATATATATATAAGATAACCTCGTTTTAAATAGTGATCCTCGCGACAGCTTTCAAGTGCACTTGAAGTTCACTAGTGAACGCGAAAATACCTGTCACGGAATAGCTACCTATTCCAAAAAAGTGAACTTCGCGACAGCTAAGAGAACGCGAAGTGCACTTGAAAAGTGAACTTCAAGTTCACTTTAAGTGCACTTTTTGGAACGTTGCGTCTGCACCCATCTGTAGCTCTGTCCTTAACTGAATTTTCGTTTTTCTTTTTAGATCATATTGGTTACTTGTTCTCTATCAGCTTTTCCACGTATTTCATCTTATTCACTTCAAAATGTTATGATTTGATCTCGATGGATAGAAATGAGTTGTCTAAATGTCTCTATTCAGAAAATGCATTAACATTTACTTCGGTATTTGATACCTCTGCTGGTGGTATGTTAAGTCTCCGAGGGTACTCACAAACCTACTAGTCAGTACTGCGTTGCTGACACGAAAACCTATTTTTTTCAACTTAATCTTAATTTAAAAAAAAAATCCTTAAAACTAAGAATACATCGGCTAATGAAGAACGAAGCAAAATTGACGTAAGGGGAAATACCAGAACCAAAAACTAAAATCGCGGTAATTTATATCAAACATAATCGAAACAACATTACAAAGACAAAAGAAGTAAACAAAAATTAACAATAACGCCACAATACTAAAGCAGTAGCAGTGTGAACTCTATAAAATCCTAAAATAACTGAAGTATCATCAGGTATCCGGAATGGTAGGGATGATCTGCTCCACACATGGCACCCGTTACACTGCCAGTGAAAAGTCAGGTTTTATTACAGTAGGTGTTTGTCAGTCCGGTTATCATCTCTTAATCTGCCAAAAGATATATATTCTCACCTGTGAAATGGAAACATGGTAACGGTCTGTCAAATCATGGTGACGACCGTAAAACTTCTGTAGAGACAATTGCAACAGTGACTGAACATACCCTTGATGTATTGATACACAAGTTTTTTTGACAGTAATTTAGCTCTGTTGAAAAAATTGTGCCGGAAATGTAGGAATATTACTACTAAAAAACGGGACTTTCCCAATTGGAGAGTCGAAATTATCACGCTTATCGTAAAGTTTTGTTTTCATGCGCCCGGAGTTGTCAATGAAGAAGTATAGGTTCAGGTATGTTGCTCATGATGTGGTAACAATTATCTCTTTAATTTCGAGTTCAATTGGGTATATAAGATGGGGGAAATAAGAAAAATTCCGAACATAGTTGTCAAGTGCCGAAGTTCATGAGACAAAAAGACAAATCGGATGGAAACTACCGGAATAATTGTTTACCGTAATTGTTGGTACAGGATTTTAGGTGCGCCAAACTTCCGCCTCCATTGTTGCAGTTTCTAGAATCAACTCAACAGCAACTGCATTTGACAGGTCGTAACTCAGTGAAATGTTCATTCCAGTATTAAGTAAAAATGGTGTTTTGAAAGAACTGTTGAGTGGCTTTTTGGAAAATGTCATTCTCTAACCCTAATACAAAACCGATTAAAAACCATGGTACAGGTAATAATTAAATTCAGGATTACTTAACGAAATAACATCATCTATATCAAGAGAGCAGAAGTAAAAGGACTTTTTATTAAAATCCTATTGATTATTTGCTCTCTATCAGTTTTACACGTATTTTGGTTGTGCTTTCCAATTGTTATGATTTGATCTGCACTGAAAAGACATGAATAGTCGAAATACGCATATGCAGGAACTAAATTAACAGTTAGTTCGGTATTTTGTTCTTTAAATGTGTTTCCCGTAAGCTCAAATGTTAAACTAGTTAACTGCTAGATGCCATCTTTGATAGTGGACGGACTTGCTGGAATCCTTTTTAGAAGAGTCATCAAAGGACCATTGTGACTAAGTTTGGTTGTATCTGGACTAGAACTTTTAAAAAGATATTTGAATATGTTTTAGAAGAGTTCAGTGTTAGACTATGTTCCCCGTTGGTAGCCATCTTAATTAGGAAAAGGACTATCGGATATTTTTCATGGAAGGGACCATAAAAGAACCATTATGATTGAGTTAGGTTTTAATTGGAAAAGGAGTATCTTAGAAGATCTTTGAATTTTATTCAGAGAGTCCATTGTTATACATTCTCAATGGCGGCCTTCCTTGATAAGGGAAGGACACTTCGGAAACCTTTTAGGAAGAACCAAGTTAGGAAAATTGTGTCTAACTTTTGTAGTATGGAACTTTATAACAAAATAGTCTTGATTGTGTTTTCTCATAGGATCTAATGATAAAATATTGTCACAGCTGGCGGCCATCTTGGATGGAGCGCAGACTTATCAGATGCAATTTTAAAGGGGAGTATTTACAGACTTATGTGACAAAGTTTTGTCCAATTGGCCCAGTAGTTGTAGAAAGGAAGATCTTTGAATAAAAAGCTTACAGCGAACGACGGACGGACCAGAGGACGCTGGACGCCATGAACATGATGTAATTAAAGAGCTCAACCTAGTATAGCCAGGCGAGATACGAATGACAAGAATGACACAAAACGTTAGCACTAGTATTGTGATCCTCATAAATCAAAAATTGAACGGTAGAATAGTAAAGTTCTAAACTGTTATCTCGAAATCACGACGAGATTTGGTCAAGATATATTTTTATAAAATGATATTGTATATTGATGTGAAAGGTATAAAAATCTCTATTTTCATGTTGATTTTGGGTTGAAACAGTATAAGGAAATGGGACATCTTTTAAAATTATTGTCCTTCATTTTGTAGGTAATTTGGCAATTAGCATTCTCATGCTCTATTTTGGTAATACCGACTTATTCAAATATTACATAAATAGAAAATATTGGCAGAATTGGCAAAAGCTATATGACAGAAAAGGGAAATCGTATGTCCATTCAGGTATAATGGACTAGAGCAAATGTTACAGGAATAAAAATATATGTTTTCATTTTTATTTTAGGCAATATTAACTCAAACTACGGAAGCATTAAAGCTTCACACAAACTTTTTGAAATATTTCGCGAAACATTCATAAAAACAAAAAGGTTTTCCGCTACTAATGCAAAGTTTGCGTAACAGAGCAAAGTTCATTTTGAATTGATAGACTGTGTATTATATCCAACAAATTTGAAATTTAAGAATTACAATTTTCCAGCGATCAGTAAGGTAATGTGATGATTCGGCTGATCGCGTAATATTTCAGGTAGTAAATTATTAGGACCTACACAGATAAATTTCAATTTTCAGTTAATTGAACGGTCAACGTAACTAACATTGTTACCTAGTGATTTCTGTTTTCGTTCCTTCTGTTTGAAGTTCCCATACATTCCATTTTTATTTACTCATATCGTACTAACACTTTTTTTCGTTGATATTGCGTAGGACATGGCTGTCGTTTGTCTGCTTTAGGGACAGCGTATTGAAGTTAAAATTTATTCTACTACTTACAATGCCTACCCTTTAATGAATCTGTCAGGGATATGTTGTTGTCAAGACATAAGATTGAACGTTCGGGTTGCCAAATATAATTTTAAACAAAGTAAAAATGGTAAGGTAGGCCACAATTAAAAAGTAAAATTAAACAAAATACACAAACTAAAAAAACAGCTAAAATATCCAAAACGGGTTGAAAGAAAAGTGTGCCAAACGTTTCGGCCAGTACGGCCTTCTTCTTGGGGCAAAAAAAAGGAAAAACGTGTAGAAGATACCAGTTTTCTTATGTATCCTCTACACGTTTTTCCTTTTTTCTTTTCAAATGGAGCATGCCCTTTCGAACGGTTTTATATGCTGCAGAATAAAAAAAATATAAAAAAAACTATAACTTTTTGCAAAAATAAAATAGAATAAAATAAAAAGTAAGATTTTTCATGTATGATTCAAGAAGTGACCGAAAAAATTAAGTATTTTTATTCGATCATATCCTTTCAAATGTGTATTTTTAAATTGCATCATAATCAATTATGGAATTTTACCATAATTGATATTTTTTTTTTCAAGGTAAAACTTTTAAAATTGCAAAAAACAATTCAGTTTATTTTTTAAATTTTACTCCATTATATCCTTTCGCAAGGTTTATCAAGTGGAATTATCGCAAGGGAGTATCTTGTCAGCTTCACGTTTCCTTAATTTGATAGAAAAATTGTCCTTGTTGTTTAATAGAGTGTTCACTTCTCCATTTGTTTGGTTCCCGATTATCGACACATGGTTCTAGATTTCCCATTTCATTGACTACTGTCAGGTTTGTTGTCTTTAAAATGTTTGACTTAAAACACCTATGCAACCATTGTTGTGAATGGCATTATAGAAGCCTTGACATTCCTCTAAGGTATAGTATAGCTCATTGTTGTAGGCCTCATAGTGATTACAAGATACGAACAACAATAAATGCGTTGATCCCTATACTCCGTATGATTTCATTGTTTCCTTTATGACTTGTTTTTGATTTTTCCTGTAGTTTGGAGTCCGTAAAAGATCCCTGTGTGGAAGATATATGGTCTTAAAATATTTCAGTTATGATGTCATTGCTCTAGAGAGAATTTCTCGTATGAATACACTATCATACTTTTTATACTTTCAAAAGTTTTGTAATTTCAAAATGTTATTTCACCTGCTTTATCGTTTTGCCTAATGCGATTTAGCTCTTTAATATTCTGTTCGGTAATTGTGTTCTTATCCCTATTCTGACCATCTATTGATTTTGCCAACATCTCATTCCTTTATTACGCAAGTTTTTTACTATTGACTCGATGACTACCCTGTTGATTTTTATATGGCGAGATTGTATTCTATAATTATTTTTTGGCGGGCAACGCTTGACAGCAGTTGTAAGAACGCTTTCCCTGTTATTTCTGTGTTTCTTGACGGTCCCTCATTTATGTGCAGAGCAGGACATGCTTACCCTTCCGGGGCACCTGATGTCACTCTTTTATGTGCAGAGCAGGACATGCTTACCCTTCCGGGGCACCTGATGTCACTCTTGTTTATTGAGAGTTCACACTGTTAGTGCTTTAGTTTTTTTGTGTTGTATATGTAACATTCGTGTGTTTTGTGGGCATGTGGTGTCTTTGGTCTTCCGTTTTTTGGTGTTCTTGCTTTTGCCTTGTCCCTGGACTTTGATTTGTGTAATCTTGTGCTTTGTTCCTTCGGTATTCTACTGCCGTTGTTATGAGGTAAAAAGGAAAAGATGGAGAGTTGCCCGTCATCTAACCAGAAATTCAGCTAAAATTGATCTTAAGGGTTTTCATGGTCATCCTAAACCTACTATGAGGTATGAGCAAAGCTATCTTTTTCTAGGCCTCATTGTGACTTCAAGATGAAGAACAACATTAAAAGCATTGTTCCGTTGCTTGTTTTTACCATGTATCTATAGAGACATTGTCTCAATTGCATCTTTTCCATATTCGTTTATTTGTTAAATAATGACGTCAGCATGATATGACAGATAATTTCAGTGTTTCTATTCCACAAAAGAGAATCGGTATTTTTAGTGATGCCAGACCTTATAGTCAAAATCAAAAACACCCGCTATGACTTAAAACAGATCATACCGTTCGAAAGAACACAATGGTACTTCATTATCAAGTTAATGTGTGGTTCACGCTGCTAGTGCTTTGGCTATATGGCACTCTTGTTGATTTTGATTGGCTATTTTTCTTCGATATATTGTTTCCATTTGTGCTGCTCAAATAATGTCATGCTTTCGATAATGTTGTATTCTGTATGATCCACTCTGTCGTTTTTGATCCAGTGTTTTTTTTTTTTTGCTGATGCATATATGCTTAATTATTTACACTCTTCATTTTAGTATATTAAGAGGATAATAGTAAATAATGAGTGACTAGACTTCACATTAACGCTTGTTTTTAGAACAATTTGTCAAATATTAAAAACATTTTAAGAAAGTCTTTTCATTTGTATGGTTTAATAATTGTAAATGAATTAATTGTAGAGTGAAACATGCATATTAAATATAATACCACAAATGAAAAACATACTATGAAAACTCTGAAATTCAGGGGTTATTTTTCGTTTCTAGCAACATCTCTTTACAGCTAAATACGGAGCTACTATAAATAAACTTGTTTGGAATGTTCTGAAAATAATCAGTTCTGCATATTTTTTCACTTTTTATATAAAAGGCATTGCATTTATCAATCATTCGAACGTTTTAAAATAATGTTTAGAATAAATATAGCTTTTTTAAAACTTACTGAGATATTATGAACAATTGCTTAAAACAACATGAAAACAATCTTGGCATTTAACTGGTACACTTTTACACTTAAGAAAAAGAAGGCTTTATATTGAACATATTTCATGAAGAAAGATAGACAATCCACTTGAAGTAAGAGGTAAATTCAATATGTTTAATACAAACATAATTGTTTTTGCCTTAAATTAACATATTTGGACAAAATGCCAAACAAAAATTCTGTCATGAATGATTACATAGATGCTCAAATCATGCCGATGGCATAAAATTGAAAAATAAAACTGATAAAATTAACCAGACAAAGACATGATAAATTAGAGGAAACGCAATGAATGAAGTCCATATCAAATGAATCATAGATTGCGTTCTCAGAAAGGAACAACCATTAATCACCATTGCATTGCAAGTCCTCAATGTAATATTTTTTGCGAATTCCCATATTGACCACATACGGTACATCTCTCGTCTGTCGACCACATAAGGTATATCTGTGGTCAGTTGTATCTTTTTTAAAACAAAATTAAAGCGAAATACATCATTCTCGTCTTTAATGACTAAATACCGTAGTTACTGTGAATTTCTTTTCTGCATATGCGCATTTCGACAACTTATGTCTCTTCAGTGCAGATAAAATCTAAACTTTTGGAAGACCATTATATCAAAGATGTTCAAAAACTGATAGAGAACAAATAACCAATATGATCTAAATGTAAAGCCAAAATTAGCTAAGGACAGAGCTTTGCATGAAGGAGATACTCCTTAGTTTCGATAAAATTTACAAAAATTTAGATATTGCAAGATTTCAAATGCAATCGGCTTTCGGGTCAGCACCGAAGTACTGACTACTGGGCTGGTGAATACCCTCGGGGACTAACAGTCCACCAGCAGAGGCATCGACCCAGTGGTAACAAATGACTAAATACCGTAGTTACTGTGAATTTCTTTTCTGCATATGCGCATTTCGACAACTTATGTCTCTTCAGTGCAGATAAAATCTAAACTTTTGGAAGACCATTATATTTAAACAATGAATAAATAACAAATTTCAGAATAATTTTCAAATTAATGGGCATTTTAATTGTGCTTTGATTATAGTACTTGTCGTAAATCGTCTTTTATGATTATGAAGCTTTATTTAAAATTTGTATAAGAGAATGAAATAGTTGGTTCCTACAATATAAACACATTGTAACCAACATTGACTTTTCCGAAATCATTTTCGATAACAAATGAACTGCAAAGTTGAGGTCAGTGAATGCACGATGTATAACTATTACTACAAAGCGTTTATATTAAAACTTGAAATGTTGTCAGCATCATCTTTTGCCTGTCTTTTCTTAACATTAAGTTGGAAATAATGAGATTCTGATAGTTTAGTTGAGATTTTAGCAGTAGATATTGAAGCAACTATATAGATGTCGCATGGATTGACTAACAGACAGACTGAAGACAATTAATACTAATTGCTGTAAGCAGACGTTTTTGTTTGGTTAAAAACAATTCAAAACTATTATTTAGCAATATATTTTAATATTGAAAGCGCATCTTAGATATTTTGCATCTAATTGTCAGGTTTTGACCAAGGTGGGGCAGTTAAAAGTAACCGCTGAATTCTATATAAATACTTCCGAATTTAGTTTCAATTTGCTACTAGTTTACTGTATTTATATGAAAATGTGCCTGCTGCCTGCTATTCTAGTTTTGGCAAAACTATTGCTTTTTTACTGATTTTAAGCTTCATCAATAATCTCATTTTTTCTTATGCTTTTTACGAAAGGGCAAAGTATAGGCGAAATAGCTTCTTATACATTATGTATCAAAAACAGCTATTAGGTAGACTGGTACATTACAGTTGATTTTATTTGCCCCTATTCACTGTACTGTTAGCATTGGACCTACAAAACAAAATACAAAGATTATTTCCTCAGAAATTATTCAAAATGTTTTGATTTGATCTGCACTGAAGAGAAATAAGTTGTCGAACTGGCAAAATGCAGAAATAAAATTTACAGTTATTTCGGTATTTATTATTAATTAGAACCACAATGGTCCTTAGACGACGGGAACCATATTTAAAATTAGACCTTGTCCAAACACAATATACGGGCTATCTATCGACAGTTATGATTTTTCTACACTTTATACAGCGCTTCCACATAATTTGATTAAATTTTCTGGACTGCAGTTTATGTGTTGTAACGAAAAGCAAGGATTCTGTTCTAAACTCACTTTCAACAATCATTCCTCTTTGACATGTGATGATACGATTCAAACACTTAATCTTTTGCCTGACAACATTTTTTGCTATTTTTTTGGCAATATTGTTTATCAGCAGGTCATTGGAATTCCCATGGGTACAAATTTTGCACCTCTCATTGCAGATCTTTTTCTCTTCTGTTACGAATGTGCCTCCATTAAAAAACTACAAAATGGAACCATACAAAACAGTGATAAACTAATTTCTATTTTCAATGATAACAACAGGTATATTGCCAATATTCTTACTATTTACAATCTCCAGTTTTTAGATTATGTCGACATCATTTACCCACAATAACTGAAACTTAATTAAGCTAACAATGATTACAAATACATGTATTGTCTTTTCTGGATCTAACTATCATAGTTGACTCTGGTAAAATAGAAACTAACATTTACGATAAAAGGGATGATTTTGATTTCAGTACTACAAATTTTCCTTTTCTTGACGGCGACTTTCCTAATCCTACGGAGTTTATTTTTTCAACTATTAAGAGTCGCACGCGTTTGATCTACTCTTGACGACTTTAATGATCGTAACCTTACTTTCACTTCCAACCTTTTGCCACAAGGTTACAGATTTCATAAGTTGTTAAATACATTTAAAAAGTTTGATCAAAGATATGATCATTTGATATCTAAATATACTGGCTCTCGCAAACAGCTTATTACTAAGGGTATTTCTCATCGTCGATTTTACGGAAATGTTGTTAGAAAATGCCAGAAACTGATCAAGAATCCAGAAAACTGGGACGTAACTTCCATTCTCTACGCAATAGGGGATATCTACAGGATATTCAGCACGTGTCCGTTAAATTAGCTGTTGGATCAAATGATCTGAGGATTTTACACGCATACTGGCCTCTACCTGAATGTCGATGTCTATTAGAATATATGATGACTCTTTACCTAAGCCATCTGGGAGTTTTGAGTTTGATTTTTCTTCCGTAGTGCGACAGTGTTTTACCAGCAGACTAGGCTCCTTTAGCTAGCCTAGCCGGCAGTTTAGAGGCGAGCACTCCTTAGCCCATATTTCAAAATTAAGTTTTGTCCCCCCATTTTCCTTTCAAGATTGAGGTAAAGAGTGAATAGTCTACCTGTTTTGGGTTTTATTTGTATGTCTATTATACTATAAGGAAACAGGACAGAGAAAAGGGAGGTTTTGGTACCCATAAACTGGTTTAACCCTAGCGCTGGCTACCAAGTCTTGCTGTCCCGTGTTCCCATCATTGTTAGCATTTTTATTGAGGGTTTTTCTTGTGCAGTTCCTTGTTATTTTGTGGCATGTGAATATGGTTTTGGCCATTGTAGGTGTTTTGTTTTTTATTCTTTTTTACATTAAACGATCTTTTTGGAAGAAACTACCAGTCGAAAAAAAAACTATTTTAATACAATGGTCCTTAGACAGTCATCTTCCAAAAGATATCCTGTTTAAGTTTACCATTGGATCCTGTGCGAGCCACATTCAGAGACCTTAAAGAAACCAAACCTGATCACGAAAATCCATTGGATCCCTAATTAAATTTGTGTCTATTAATTCCATACTGAATTGCTGGACTATGATATTAATGCTATTAAGATCATTGAAACTCTGTCAAGAGAAGGGACATAGGCTGTTAAGAACCTCTTGTTACAACTGAAATTGATGGATCTAAAAGATTATTTCCCTTGAAAACTTGACGCACGATCTTTATTGAATTTGATTGTTTGGCGTATACAATCAATTCTAAATGCTTTTTGGTTCAACAAAGGTAATATATTGATATAAATTAAGACACATACTTAAAGAAACTCACATTGGAAACCTTCAATGAATACCAAGCATGTGAAATAAGATTTCCCATCTTGAAATCACCGTAAGTCCTTCAGTAATACTTCATATTGTTACTGCAACTTGTGTGTTTAATTTTGACCAATGTGTGTCAATGTATCTGTTGGTGGACTGTTAATCCCGAGGGTATTTGCAGTAGTCAGTACTTTGACTCCTGGAAGTATTTAAATTTTGGAATTTCTTTAAGCTAAGGAGTAAATCCTCCGTTTAAAACTATGTTCCTTGATGATTTTAGCACTCAATCCAAATCCTATTGGTTATTTGTTCTCGGTCAGTTTTAGATTTATAGTCCTCCTAAAGTTTAAATTTGATCTGCACTGAAAAAAGCAGAAAGTGGCCGTCCGCCAAATCTAGAGTTAAAATAACTTCTATGTTTTATCAGAGTTTTTAAAGAGTCTTATTATACAATAATTTACTGGAATTAAAAGTAACCTATCATTTGTTCTTTAAAAGTAATGAGTTGAAATATTTTTTAGACAATACTTTATTTTTCTTAATTAGATTATTTATTCGTAATATATGTTATATATGTGAATCAATTATTAATAAAATAATTGTATATTTTATTCATTATAATTCATAAATTTTACTTTTAAATATATTAAATGGACCTGTCATTCAAAATTAATGTACGTTTGTACTTTTGGAAGTTTGTTGTCTCATCCTATAAGTACATATTACGTGTAATTTAATAAGCTGTTTAATTGTGGTTACATAAAGAATCTATCCTTTCAAGTTGGTGATTATCAAAGTTCTACTGTCGAAAGGGTTAAACTTTAAAAGTTCGAGCTTTAGCGAGAACTTTTACGTTTAACCCTTGAGACAGTAGAACTATGATAATCAAAGACTTGCAAATTATAGATTTTATTTCCATATTTTGACAATTAATGATATTTTCATGTGTTTTAGTTTCTACCCCATCGTGGGCCTCTACAATCAATACTACGACGTCACCGGATAATGAAATTTACATTGCATGAAAATCAACAAATTAAAGCAAATCGATCAGATTTAAATAAAAAATGTATGCTTTGACTAAATACCTTTTACATTGATATATACACGAAATTAATTTATTTAAGGTGTATTTTGCTATTTGAAGAAAATTTCGTGACCTTTTCAATATCCAGAGAATTCGCAAGATCGATTACCCACACGTTGGAGAACACTTTGATCTCCTATGCCTTGAAATTGACGAGAACAGCATAAGAATAAGGGAAAATGTATCAACTAATGAACAAAAATAATCCATGTCTCGCATACTGCAATAGCATTCAAACTTTTGATTTTTCTACCCTTTATACAACTGTTCCCCATAATAAACTTAAAACAGTAATTTCCGATCTGATACATCAATGTTTCTTTTAATAACCCAAGATTTAAATAATATTTACATCGTATCTACCCCAATGAACTTGAAATTAAAGAGACAACCGATACACCCGATTCTGCTTCATACCTTGACCTTTTGTTATACATTGACGAACATGGACGTCTGAAATCTAGATTATTAACAAACGTGATGATTTTGACTTTCCAGTTGTGAACTTTCCCTTTCTCTGAAGCAATATACCTGCATCCCCAGCATATGGAGTATATATTTCACAATTAATTCGTTGCTGTACATACAGTGACTTTGTGGAAAGAGCAAAAGCACTGTCACAAAAAACGGCTGAGTCAGGGATATGTTCAACCTTTGTTACTTTCGTTCCTTCAGAAATTCTATGGCCGTCACCACGACATCATAGATAGATATGAAATGTCAGTGTCACAAATAAAAACTGACATTTTCAGCTAGATTCGCGTCTTCCCGGATTTGACATTACCGGTTTTGACTTACCCTGGATTGACCCACTTACAGTGTGACGGGTGCTGTGCACAGAGCAGGACATGCTTACCCTTCCGGAGCACCTGATGTCACTCTTGTTTATTGAGAGTTCACACTGTTAGTGCTTTAGTTTTTTGTGTTGTATATGTATTGTTCGTGTGTTTTGTGGACACGTAGTGTCTTTGGTCTTCCGTCTTTTGGTGTTCTTGCTTTTGCCTTGTCTCTGGACTTTGATTTGTGTAATCTTGTGCTTTGTTCCTTCGGTATTCTACTGCCGTTGTTTTAGATAGTAGACACGGGGTATGGGAGATAACTCATTTTTCTGCACAAATAACTTGTTTTGATTGGTATACGTAAAACAAAAGATTTAGAACATTTATCATAGATAGAAATAAAATATTCATGTTATTATGAAACTGCGCTAATCATATAGAATACTTTAAAGTGCTCACATTAAAATATCTAGGTTTTGAATGGCATCTTAAAAAATACAAAAATAAATGAAAGATTTTTGGAAAGGGATGTAATTCTTTCTGCTTGGCGTTCAGAGTTAAGGAATATTAAGACTTTATGCAGTTTTCCTAACAATGTGAAAAAACGGTATGGTGATTTTTTTATAAAATTTTGATATAAGTCATATGTGTAGAGGACCTTTAATATCCAATATTTTGGTGTAAATTGAATATTAGGATTTTCATCAAGAAGAAATTGAATGAAGCTGTGTTTTCAAGAATGTTTGACAACTTTTTAACTGCAAATCAACACTTCGTGCATGCTTCGGATTATTATTCTCTCATATTAAGGTCTAAAATATTTAGCCCAGTCATTTAATTTTAGCTTCCGCTACATAGACGATGTACTTTCTCTTAATAATCCTAAATTGAAGGAGTATTTACATCAGATCTATCCCTGTGAACTTGAAATTAAAGAAACAACTGAAACACCTACTTCAGCTTCGTACCTAGATCTGTTATTGTATATTGACGAAGATGGACGATTGAAGTCTAAGCTGTATGATAAGCGTGATGATTTTAATTTCCCAATTGTTAACTTTCCCTTTCTTAGCAGCAATATACCTACGTCTACAGCCTATGGAGTGTACATTTCACAGTTGATTCCCTACTGTCGAGCGTGTAGTTTGCACAGTGATTTTTTGAACAGAGCAAAAACACTGTCCAAAAAGGTGCTTAGTCAGGGATTTGTTCAACCTATGTTAATTTCATCCCTCAAGAAATTCTATGGCCGTCACCATAACATCATCAAAAGATATGATTGTCAGTATCCCAAATGAAAGTGGACATTTTCAATTAGATTCACGGCCTCCCGGATTTGACTACCGACTTTGACATTTCCTGGATTGACCCACTCACAGTGTGACGGGTGCTGTTAACAGAACAGGACATGCTTACCCTTCCAGAGCACCTGATGTCACTCTCAGTTTCACTTTGTTTTGAATGTTGTGATTTCTGTTTCTGTGCTTTTTGTCTGTCTAGCGTCGTTGTTTTGTGTCTGGCGTCATTGTTTTCTGTGTTCTTGTTTTGGCCACGCCTTTGGACTTCGATTTTTGTAAATTTCACTCCTTTGTTCCTTCGGTATTCTGCTGCCGTTGTTTCTATGAAGAAGTACGGAAATTTATAGCCTTTTTTGCCAGTTCTTATATATCTACAGTACAATAGTATAAACTTCATTGTGAATTCTGAACAGAATTTAAGACTCCTATGATAGTGATGTCTCTGTGAACTATAAATCAAAAATCTTACGGTAAAAGTTTTCATAATTTTTTTCTAGAAATATAATAACACATAATTGTTTCTTACTGCAAATCTAGACAAAACTGAATGTGTGGAAGATTTTTTTCACTGGGTCTACTATATTAAAGTCGAATATCAACTCTGGATATCTATTTACAAATGTGGAATATCGGTCAGCTAAAAATAATCGGTAAACCCACATTTTATTAGACTATATTAACAATTTTGAATGTTGATCGGGGACTCTATTTTAAACCTTCCAATATGAGCAGACGTGGTTTTATTTTCCAACACGAATACAATGTATCTCTTTCTTCTGTTTGAATTGTCTTAATTTACAAGTGTTATTAATGAAGCTAATGTTACACGAAACGACTACAATGGTGGAAAGTTACAATCACATGCCACAACAAGTGAATCGCACAAGATAGCCGGATATACTGTTCTACTTGTTTATTACATTTTACTGTTTTACTTGTTTAGAACTGTTTAAATTGTTTTTTGAAGAATAGTACTTAGACTTAACGAAGTTTACCCACATGGACATTTCCAGTATCCTCCTGTGCATTGAGGGAATAGCGCGTCGTCTTCGTAATCGCAACAGGTCAACTAAAGCTTTTACCTCCTTTTACCATTGATAAACATGAAAGACTAACCCTGGATTGACTCGCCGATAGTGTGACTCATGTCGCTTAGTGGAGCTGGACATGCTTACCCCCATCCCCCGAAGTAACTGATGTCACTCCCGGTTTCCCGTGAGTTCACATTATAAAATTTTTAGTTCTTTATGTCGTCTTTTTATTTCCGTGCATTGTGGCTGTCTCAACACCTTGTTTGTCTTTGTTTTTCTCTGTTGCCGTTTTTACCATGTCTTTGTTTTTTTTTATTATCACTTCTCTTGTTCCTTCGGTATTCTACTGCGGTTGTTTTGTATTCAAAGTATTAGTAGTAATGGAATGTTAAAAAAACAGTGTGGTAAAAGTATTACTGTATCATTGCCACTTGGAAGGAAATATTCAATTGAAAACAAGGGTAACATTACAGACAAGTTTACTTCAACTCCTATGTATTGCCTTGTCAAAGACCTGATGCTAAGATTTGTTTTGAGGTTTATTTATTACATACATGTATCCTAAAAATATCATTATTAATTGCTTGATAAGAGCAAATTAGAGATCTTAATAGCGTACAACAATTGGTATTAATTGCGGAAAAATTACTTTATCTCAGCCCAATGAATCCATTTTCCTAATATTGCGATCTTAATTAATCAAGTGTAGAAAAATATCACAAATATAGAATTAATAAAAAAGGCATTTTTTTTCAGTTAGCAAAATTTATTCTGATGATGATGTGGATTACCAGGTTATACCAGATGACTTTTTGTTTTACACTGATCTAGCACGGCAAACAAAAGCTGGTATGATTTACTTAATAAATAACTATTTATAACTGTTAGTCCCAATACCAAGCAGTACATTTGAGGCATTGGTGTTCAATCCCAAATTGTGTTCTTGAAGAAAGCTAACAATTGATAGCCAAAAATTTTTTATGTATCTGCATTTCCAGAAAACATGTTTCAAGGTTCCTTGTGTCTCAAAGCAGAAGGTACACAACTTTGTTTCCTACAACTGATATTTGTACAACTTGATATTTGTTATGAGTATCCTGTAAAGAAATTTAAATTGGAAATTTTGTAACTGTATATTTCTTGTTATTACAAAAAGTTACATATAAATTTCATCTCAATTTTCTATCTCATTTATTTCTAAGTCATTTATCCATTTTTTCCTGAGATTTAATAGAGATTTCTTTAATATGCTCGGTGTAAAGCTTATGAAAATACTTATTATTTTAAAACTGTCTTTTAATTTTTTCACTAACAAATTTTCATCTTCTTCAATCTTTATATCCTGATTCAGCCACAGTGGTTGTGATAAAATATCTTTTTGATCCTAATATGCAATCCCAGTATCGGATTCTAATTAATAAAAGTAATTACTAAAAATATCACTCCAAAACAAATTCAATTTTCTTGATATCTTCTCAATTCCTTCTTTTTTCAACATTAAAGCTTTATCGCTCCGTATTTTTCTAAAGATCCCAATAGTTTTTTCCATGGAGAATGGTTTAAAGGACCAAGGAGCTTATGCAGCCATGATAATTTTAATGAATAACAAAATGACTGAATATGTGGCACTTTCAAACCTCCATTTTCTATGTCATTTATCATTACATTTCTTTTAATCTTATCAGGTTTATTATTCCATATAGATTAAAAAAAATATGAGTTGTATTTCTTGAAATATTGAGGCTGGTGGGTTAGGCAAGACTATCAAACATTGAAACAGTAGTGGCAAAGCTAAGGTTTTTATTACTGTTACCTTACCAATATATGTTAGCTTCTTTATTTTTTCAAAAAAAAAAATGCACATTGTCTTATCATTTTCAAACAAATTAAAATTAATTCCCAACCGCTTGAATTTTCCAGATTCGTTCCATGACAATTTTATATTTGGCAAAATATGATCATTTGATCCAGATTTTGAACCATCCATTTTGCCTCAGTTTTATCAAGGTTCACTCTTAGTCCGGCACACTTTGAGAAGCGTTCAAAAATATATAATGATTATTCAAGAGATTTTGGTTCATCATCTAACGTCAGTGAAGAGTCATCTGCATATTGGCTCAACAGGTATTCGGAGCCATCAATTTTAAACCCCCTATATTCTGAAAATTTTTAAGTGTTGAACTTAGTAACTCTTGGACTAAAATAAATAAGTAAGGAGATAAAGGGTCTAAAGGGTCTTCTTGTCTCACCCCCTCTCCAAAGAGAAGAAGGGTGACAACTGGCTATTATCTGTGACTGTACTAGAAATATCACAGTAAAGTGCCTGTATCCATGCTTTCAGTGATGGCCCAAATCCATAACATTCAAGAGTTTTTCAATAAAAGACCACACAACCATATCAAAAGCTTTCTCAAAATCAATGAACACTAGAAGACCAGGGATTTTTTCCTCTTCAGGTTTTTCAATAAGATCCATAATACATTCTAATACATTCACCTATATATCTTCCCTTTAAAAAACCCATCTGAGTTTGACTTATAATATTTTGTAATACAGGTTAAAGTCTATTTGCTATACAAGTAGATGCTAATTTTACATCAACTCCAAGGAGTGTGATAGGTCGCCAGTTTTTCATTAAACATTTATCTTTACCTATCTTGGATAGGCATACTATCATTCCTTGACGCTGACTTATTGAAAATTTACCTTTTTCCAAACTTTCACTTAAACTATTCAATAAAAAACACTTGATGTCATTCCAAAAAATTGATAAAATTCTGCTGTAAAGCCATCTATTCCAGGGGACTTAAAATTTTTCATATTTGTAAAAGCACTTTGACATCCTGTAAGGTAATTTTCCCTTCGCAGGAGCACACTTCCTCTTCTGAAGGTTTTATTATGAATGAATTATCATTATTTGAAAACGGAGTTACATGTACATTTTCTTATTTTGGATTTGAACTAGTATATAATGATTGATAAAATTTTCTTTGTTCTGTCAAAATTTCTTGAGAATCGGTTACATTTCGCTCATTATCTACTGCTAGTTTTGAAATTATTTTTTCCACATAATGTTTCTTCTCTAAATTAGATTCGGAATTTTGTTGTCACTTTTATTTATTTGCAAAAGTATCTAGAGCTTCTTTCACCCTGTGCTTGCCATTTAGCCTTAGCTCTAGTAATAATACCACTCACTCTTTTATTACAAATAGTTCTTACCTCCTTTTCAACTTCACTAATTTCTTCTAATAATGCCTCTGAGTTAGTAGAATTTCTGCTGCTTGGTTGGCAGCATCATTTAGTAATGCTAATTTTTCAAATAATTTTTTTTGAAACTTATTATTTTTTTTAACCAAGAACCATATGATATTGTCACTCCCCGTATTTTCTTATTTTGATAGTCTCCCATAATAGATGTCTGTCAACAGAATATTCCTTTTCTAAATTGTCGGAGTCTATAGTTGAGTCTAACTCATATTCTGAAACCGTATTTTTAATAACTTCTTTTATTTTATTAACGAAGTCAATGTCATGTAACAAGCTTTAATAAAATTTCCAAGTACCTGGTCCTCTACCTTGATCTATGAATTCAATTTTAAGACTTATAGGTGAATGGTCAGACCTATAACTGACTCCAATATCTGATGCCACAACAAATGACTCAATGTCAGATGTGATCATGAATTAGTCTAATCTCCCCTGTTTTCTATTAGGTCCCCTCCGGGTATAACGTTTTGCGTTTGGATGATTTAATCTCCAAATATTAACCAAATCATGATTTTCTTTCATCTCAGCAAGTTTTGAATATGCTTGACAATATATTCATTCGTTTCGGTAACTCTATTTATCGCCAGGTCTTAGGAATTCCTATGGGTACCAATTGTGCACCACTTATAGCAGACATCTTTTTGTACTGCTACGAATCTCAGTTTATGACCAACATCAGCAAAGACCCATCTAAACACCATTTAATTGAAAAGATTAACAACACTTTCCGATATTTGGATGATATTTTAGCTTTAAATAATGACGACTTCAATACGTATTATAAGGACATCTACCCTAAAGAACTTACTTTGAATAAAGCCAATTCTAATATCCATCATTGTCCGTTCTTAGACATCAATTTTGATATAACGAATGGTAAATTAGATACTAAAAATTATGATAAAAGGGACGATTTTTCTTTTCCCATAGTTAATTATCCATTTCTGGATGGCGATGTTCCATTAGCGCCATCACATGGTGTTTACATATCTCAACTTGTTCGATTTGCTCGAATATGCAATAAAGTTTGCGATTTTAATGAACGGAATCTTTTCATAACTGAAAAACTATTACATCAAGGTTTTCGTTATCATAAACTAGTTAAAACCTTTACTAAATTTTATCATCGGTATAAAGACTTAGTTCATAAATACAATGCAACCTGTAAACATCTAATCAAGGCTGGCATTTCACATCCCTTATTTTACGGTAATGTTTTACATAAGAGTAAAAAATACTTAAACTCGCCTAAAAAAACTTTTAAAACCTTTAAATCGTCTAATTCATAAGGGTTATAATTACGGTATTGTCGTCAAATCATTACGTATGGCCTTCTTTGGTATTAACATTGATTTTTTGATACGGTCTTTGCATTTTAACTAAACACATTCTAAATTTCTAAAATCAGTATTGCATGGACACGGGTTATGTAATCCGGTATATACATGAAATCATTATGCTAAACTCCTCATAGGAAGGGATCTTGATGGAAACTGTATAATGAGGGTACATAACTTAATTTGTCAGTTGGTAATTGGTCTGGATCTGGCATGTCAGTTAACTGCTAGTAGTCTCTTGTGATTTCATGTTTATGTCCGTATATTTAGTTCTTTCAGTTTCATTTTTAACAATTAACTGTTGCAAACTGAATTTTACTGTTGTCACGATTGTTTTTTTTTATTTATCACATTGGCTATAGGGGGAAGGTTTGGATCCAAAAAAAAAAAACTAGTTTAACCCCGCCGCAGCAGGTTTGCGTCTGTCCTAAGTCAGGAAATTTATTAAGCCTTTGTGTGTCTTGTCTGTTTTCTAGTTAGTTCACTTTATGTCTATGGGAGTCTAGGATGATGTTTATTTCCCTGAACTTGATTACTCTTTATTTAGGGGCCAACTCCGACCTGCCGTCGGGTGTGGGGTTTCCTCACCGTTCATCGAAGATCTTATTGTGGCTTTGAGTTGTTATTACTCCCCTTTGGGTCGTTGTCTCTTTGACACATTCCCCGTTTCCCTTATTTTTCCTATTTAGGGTTTTTTTTAGACAAAATTCACAGTATCTATGAATCATAATCTTGGACAACATTCCAATCACCAACTAATATTATAGATGTATTGCCTAAAAGAGTAACTTGATCCTCCAGTTTCTGAAAGAAGTCTGGCTTGTCCTCATTTGGACCATACAGGGCACCTAAGGTTAACCTATAGTCTTTTATAGTTATATCTAATATTATATAATTGGCCTGTACATCTATAATTTCTTGATTTATCTTGAATTCAAGAGAATTTATAAAAAGATTGCTACTCCTCTGCTTCTGCCGGAATAAGAGTGAACCATTTTTTTTCATTTTCAACCGAACTGTGGGTATCTACCAATATAAGTATGTCATACATTTCTATACGTCTTGTAAATATATCATAACGTTTAGTCTGATCTGCCAAACCCTGCAATTAACTGAACCAATTGTTATTTCTGACATATTTTTTTTAAAATGCATGTATTCTATATATATGGCAATGCCATGTAATACAATTATAAGAATAAGACTTTTATTTACCTGCGATATTTTAAGTGCATGAACTCAAACAAAGTAAAACATTTTCATTAAGGCTTCTACTTTTATAAAAATAGAATGTCTATATGATGCATATATATAATGTTCCAGTTACATTTATGTATAACAAAATGTCTCCCCCCACATTGCAATGTTAATTGCTTGTTCTTATCATGTATTTGTAGACTTTTACTCATTTGTATGTACTCCTTATCCCTTCATTATTTTAGTACTTTTCGCATGAATTGTCGAATGTAAAAACTTTCATCATTTTTCATCATTGCCCTTATGGTTTCAAAATTGTTTCTGGTATTTTTTTTTTG
This sequence comes from Modiolus philippinarum, assembly GCA_002080025.1. Taxonomy (NCBI): domain Eukaryota; kingdom Metazoa; phylum Mollusca; class Bivalvia; order Mytilida; family Modiolidae; genus Modiolus; species Modiolus philippinarum. Next base: position 17,890 of record MJUU01017538.1, on the reverse strand, counting down.
CGACCCAGATCTTATTTTTGTGAAGTTGTCGATTCGATCATAAAAAATTCAGGTATATCATTTTCCTACAGTTGTATACCTATTTTCTTATACTTGGAACAAACGTTTTTTTCTATTTAATTTGCTCGAAATATTTAAATAACTAGATACCGAAGTTACTGTGAATTTACTTTCTGCATATGTATTTTCAAAACGACATAAAATTCAGTTTTTTTCTCATTGAAAAGATGAAGATAACATATTATGATTAGAACAGGTGGAGTTACTGCATCAAAAATATCAATAATGTTGTAAAGTCTATTTGCATAAATATTTTGAAACGATTCCCAATAAAATCTTCATGATAATAATGATTTAATAGATGCCCCTTTTTATATAAGTATCATGATATTTGCCAAACAAATTGGAATCATTTAAGTGTGATTAAAGTGTGTGTGGCATACTTGTGCAGGCAGATAATGTTTATTTGTGATAATAATAAAGTGCATTTTTTAAATACCCAAATTGGAGCAATTATCTCTTTCTATTTTGATTTACTGAATAGAAATAAATCTTTAATATTGTATATAAGTTTTATTATAAAAATTAAAATTAAATCTTTTATTTTGATGAATTTCTTAAAGTGTTTTTTTTTATACCTTTAAATATTTTTATTGTCACCTTTCTCACGGAAAATAAACTAAAATTTGTAGACAGCATACGTCTCTGGCACGTAATGCACACTTCAGGGGAGAAATACCCCGGCCTTAAATAAAAAAAGTAAAGGATAAAGGTTAAGTGCTTATGAGAGAGAGTCTCTTCATACACTTAGTAGAAAGAAGCAATGTAGCAATGCAGTTTCTATTGTTTTTGTTGCCAGTGTTAGTAATGATGCATTAAAATGTGAAAGTCCTTGATATTAAAAAAATGTGTCATGATTATATCAAATTGATATTCAGCCATGAAATAATTCGCTGACTATTCTTGAATATTGAAATGTACTATAGATATACAATACCATTTGTGTCTGTGAATGTAAGATTTCGTAACATATCATGTTTTAATGTAATTTTGTAGGTAATTGTTTGAATTGATTGCTTATTCATTCTATGAATGTAATGTTACTGTTACATTTTCCAGAAAAAAAAAGATAAAAAAAATAACCAAGAAGCCCTTTGGAAGAACATCAGCGATGAACTGTGAAAGAAGATTATCATGAAGTATAAAACTGGAATAAAGTTTCCGAAATTCTTGATGTAACGTGACATCGGCCAACTTTGAATTTCAAAGCTAAAAATCAAAACAGCCAGAACTAACTCTCCAATATACTAGAATATACTGTTAATATTTAATCAAGAAGAACTGGAATATTTGTTTAGAAAAAGAAAGTTCCCAATAGGGAAATTGAAGTCGATATATGTATCGTTAATATTGGCCGAGGTCACTTTGTTTCCATCGTTTTCAATTCTTATATTCCAATCAAACATTCAACGCAGACTTGTTAGTATATTTTTATCTATAGAAAAGATATCACTTTTGGGCAAATCATGGAAAGCATATTTGTTTAAAGTTTAAAGGATAAAAGGAAATTATGATAGTTCTTTTGTTTTCTTCAGAAATCAATATGAATAAATCATATTATCAGCTACACATGTAAACAACAAGAAATTAGAAACTAGACATGCAGTAACTAATTAGCATCCGCGGAAAGTTGTTGTGCTTCTTTCAAAAGATATTGACCTTAAACATTATCATAGTCATGATCAGCAAATACACAAAAATAAAAAGAAATAAATATAAAATAAGATGTACGTTAAGTATTGGTTGAAGTTTGATATTTATTTTACATTTGCCAAGGCGGAAATATTTGAAATGTTTTGCTTTATTTTATTTTATTTGTAAAAAGTACACCTAACCGTTATGAAAATGTCGGTTGGTTGAATGCGCTGCAACTTTGTTCAATATTTTTACACAGCATCGTATAAAATATTCCGAAAATATTTTTTTTGGCTTTTGATAGTGTAATTTTTTGTTATTATTACATTTATTGTGTATAACAGCAATTTCTCATTAGCTCTTGCTATTATTCTATACAAATATATGCGTAAAGATATTGCTATAATAGTCTTGTCAATTTTGATCCTGTGCCTGTACAAATGTAGGCGGTTTTTAGTTAGCAGTTGGAACAAATCGAACAAATCATATGAATCTCGACTCATCGTTCAGAATTGTTAAAGGGGTCTTGGAAACTTTGCTCAAGCACAAGTGCTATTTGAATACAGTTTATTCATAAACGATGATGAAACAACCTGGTTCGACAACGAAAGACCCTGAAAAATTTACTAAAGCTAACATAAGTCTAAAATCAGTAAGTCTGATGTTTTTGAACTGCCTATTTGCTCCATGTTTTCTTCTTTGTCTATCAATTTCGAACATTTTAAGTTCAGATATCTGTATTTTTGTTGAAACGAACTAGGAAGCCCGATAATTAACAAATTGAAATAAGAAGTACACCTCTGGCTGCATTAACATGCTTGAGGATGATACAATATCAGGGCCTCAAAAATTACATGTAAGTACTAATAATATCTATCATATGTTGTCTACATTTTGATGTTTATTGATTTGATAAAAATTAAAATCTTTTAATTGTCAATACAAGGAAAATAATCAATGGCTAGGTATGAAAATGGAAGCTAGATGAAATGTTACTTCAACTGTCAGAGATTTTATTTGTGATATATTCTTTAAATGACAAGTTTTATAAATAAACAAGTATTTTTTTCCTCATAATGCTTTGATGCTTACCATTTGCATTTCACATCTCAAGTAACACTTACACTTACACTAACATTGAATTTGTAGTTTTGTTTTATGTCATAACCTATTAAAGATTATTTTACATATACGAATTGATATATTTTATTCTTAGTTTTTGCATTCACATCATTAACCTACAAGTACATGTATATGTGTTCTTGTCTATTACCACTGGGTCAATGCCAATGCTGGTGGACTGTTATTCCCCAAGGGTATTCAAAAGCCCAGTAGTCAGTACTTGAAAGCCGATTCTATTTATCTTAATCCTTGTAAATTTTGTTGAAAACTTCTGCTTTAGCTGCTTTTGGCTTTCAATTAAGATCATATCTGGTTATTTGTTCTCTATAAGTTTTTAAGCACCATTGCGTTTATAGTCTTTCAAATGTTTAATATTTATCTGCAATGAAGAGACAAAAAGTTGCAGGAATATCGGTCAACACATACCCTTTCAATCTCGTCTGAAAGTTTTATTTGTTTACCAAATTAATATTTTTAAAAGATCTATACAATATTTAAATTATTATAAACCTACAAACCTATAAACGTCAAATTGTTTAAAGAAAATAAATTTGAAACATTTTCATCGTTTTTTAAAGTCTCAAAGAATTTGAAATATCATAATTCTCAGTATAAAAACTGCATGTATAGCTGCAAACTGACACCAGCATCTGAAGTTTTCATAGACTCCAAAATTACACGACAACGTACAAGGTTATAACAGAACTGCCTCTGACAAAACGAACTGTCAGTGATCAATTCTAAAGACAAGCTGTTCCTTTCTGGTACTACTGAATGCACACATCAAAATCACCTCGGAGAATGTTACGGAAAGACATAAACCCTAATCTATAGCTTACGTGTAAAAATCAGTGGTAAAATTAATGAACACAATATTAAACATGCATGTTGGCTAGAAATACAGATAACAAGCAGATACAGTACTGTGCAACGTAGCCCTTACAGAAAAAACGATCAGTCACCCGTTACCCGTTCGTCAGGGAGCAGTCAGCGGTCAGTAAGCGATCAGTCAATTAACGTCCAACCCGTAAATTGACGCGAAACGTGACGGATGACGAGAACCCTATTCGTCCAACTCGCGTCCAGATTCGTCCATATATCACGTGATATCTCGGGTTAAAGATTTTGCGAAATAAAGATTCGTTTCACCCAGTGCATACACGATCGGTACATCATCGCAACAGATCAATCTTTTTGCTATTAATACATAATTGAGTATCATATTTTTTTTTCAATTTTCATGGCGTCTTTAATAAAATAAAGTTCGAAAATAACTGCTGCATTGACGGGTGTTATTCATCAAAATTGTTCATTTTCATGGAATTTTTCAACAAAATAATGTGTAAAACGAAAGTTTTGTGCTTAACAGTCCATTTGTTATGACTAAAATAAAGATTTCTAAGTGATCTTATGTTAAAAAAGTTTCATTTTCATTGAATGTTGAACAATATACTGTCCAAAAGGAAAGTTTCGTACTTACCGGTATATATGTAATGACTAAAAATGAAGATTCATTAGTAATTTTTAATCACATTTTTTTCACTTTCATGTAATTTTAACAAAATAATGAGTAAAAGGAAAGTTTCGCACTGACTGGTGTATATGTAATGACAAAAATAAAGATTCATAAGTTATTTTTAATCAATGTTTTTCATTTTCATGGAATTTTTAACAAAATAAAGTGTAAAAGGAAAGTTTCCCACTGACCAGTGTATATGTTATGACTAAATTGATTATTCATCAATTATTTTGTTATTATATTTTTTTCATTTTCATGGAATTTTTAGCAAAATAATGTGTAAAAAGAAAGTTTCGCACTGACCAGTATATATGTAATGACTAAAATGAAGATTCTTTAGTAATTTTTTATCATATTTTTTCATTTTCATGGAATTTTTAACAAAATGGTGTGTAAAAGGAAAGTTTCACACTGACCGGTGTATATGTAATGCCTAAAATAAATATTCATATGTAATTTTTTCATTACATTTTTTCATTTTCATGGAATTTTTAACAAAATAACGTGTAAAAGGAAAGTTTTGCACTGACCGATGTAAATGTAATGACTAAAATGAAGATTCGTTAGTAATTTTTTATCACATTTTTTCATTTTCATGGAATTTTTAACAAAATGATGTGTAACAGGAAAGTTTCATACTGACCGGTGTAAATGTAATGACTAAAATGAAGATTCATTACTAATTTTTTATCACATTTTTTCATTTTCATGGAATTTTTAACAAAATGACGTGTAAAGGAAAGTTTCACACTGACCGGTGTAAATGTAATGACTAAAATGAAGATTCATTAGTAATTTTTAATCACATTTTTTTCATTTTCATGGAATTTTTTAACAAAATGATGTGTAACAGGAAAGTTTCACACTGACCAGTGTATATGCAATGACTCAAATGAAGATTCAAAAGTATTTCTTTATCACATTTTTCATTTTCATGGAATTTGTAACAAAATAATATGTAAAAGGAAAGTTTCACACTGAACGGTGTATATATAATGACTAAAAAAAGATAAATAAGTAATTTTTTTTCAAGTTTCGCATATTATGAGGAAAATGAAGATTCATTAGTAATTTTTTATCATATATTTTCATTTTCATGGAAATTTTAACAAAATAATGGGTAAAAGGAAAGTTTCGCACTGACTGATGTATATGTTATGACTAAAACGAAAGTTCCTAAGTAATTTTTGATCACATTTTTTTCATTTTCATGGAATTGTTAACAAAATAATGTGTAAAAAGAAAGTTTTGCACTGACCTATGTATATGTTATGACTAAAATGAAGATTCATTAGTAATTTTCTATCACATTTTTTTTCATTTTCATGGATTTTTTTTAACAAAATAATGTGTAAAAGGAAAGTTTCGCACTGACCAGTGTATATGTAATGACTAAATTGAAGATTCATAAGTTATTTTTTTATCATATATTTTCCTTTTCATGGAAATCTTAACAAAATAATGGGTAAAAGGAAAGATTCACACTGACCAGTGTATATGTAATGACTAAAATGAAGATTCTTTAGTAATTTTTTATCACATTGTTTCATTTTCATGGAATTTTTAACAAAATGATGTGTAAAAGAAGAGTTACGCACTGACCGGTGTATATGTAATGACTAAAATAAAGATTCATAAATAATTTTTTTATTACATTTTTTCCATTTTCATGAAATTTTTAACAAAAAAATGTGTAAAAGGAAAGTTTCACACTGACCGACGTAAATGTAATGACTAAAATTAAGATTCATTAGTAATTTTTTATCACATTTTTTCATTTTCATGGAATTTTTAACAAAATAATGTGTAAAAGGAAAGTTTCACACTGACCGGTGTATATGCAATGACTCAAATGAAGATTCAATAGTATTTTTTATCACCTTTTTTCATTGTAATGAAATTCTCAACAAAAAAATGTGTAAAAGGAAAGTTTTGCACTGACCGGTGTATATGTAATGACTAAAAGATGATTCATAAGTTATTTTTTATCAACAAAATAATTAGTAAAAGGAATGTTTCCATCAAACCAGTCCATTTACAATCACAAAAATGATTATTTGATTAAAATTGATCCAATTTTTTTATCATTTTCTTCGTTTTCGTGGAGTATTTTACAAAATAAAGGAAATTTAACTATTGATTTTTAATTAATAAATTCTTTTTATATCAAATAAAAGTATTTGACTGTTCCCAGTCACTGTCAATGTAAATTTAGTATAAAAACATTATCACGTTTGAATACGTTTCGGTTCATTGGAAAATTTCAATTATCTATTAATCTTTTGATTATTTTGCATAGCATTAAATGACGAATTCTCTCTCGTCAATTGACGAATTGTATTCGTCAAATGACGAGTACCTGGAAGTGAACTGTTATGGACGTGAATCTATTCGTCCCGTCCCGTCTCTTCACGTTCCCGTCAGCGTTCCGTTCACGACCCGTCAGCAATCCGTTTTGCGTTCGTCAAACGGTAAGGGCTACGTTGCACAGTACTGTACCATGCCAAGGATAACCCATGAAAACGTGAACGCTTATTTTCAATGCGGTCCATGCATGACCATAAGTTGAATTAGGTAAATAGATTAATTAGTTCAGCTCAATATGGGTTTATCTTAAATTGTTTAAAAAATGTACTTTAATAATTGCGTCTATAATTCATGATTTTTAATAGATTTCATTGCGTTTGGAAGCGCATTCTAATCGGCTATAGCAGTAAAAAGAATGATAGATAATCTACACGACGTCTTATTTTTGGAATAGCAAAAATGAATTGAATTAATGTGCGTGTCCTATTCGCAACTGTTTAGATATATCTACAATAATTGAAAAACCAGCCCAGATTTACCCACACCATAACTAGTATTCATATCATTGATAATTGCATTGTTTTTGGAAGTTTGAAGTGTTGTTGAAACTAACAAGTCTTTACGGTCACGTTTTATGGACACCCTTTTGACGCCAAAAACCCTAGGATCTTCATAATTATTCAGGTCAGCTTGACCATGATCAGTGCCTAAATATTCTAATTATAAAAGATTTATCACCAAAAGAACAATCCAAGTGTCATTTCACCTTCCCACACGGATATAGACAACTATTTTGGAGAACAAATTTGGAACTGCAGTGCATTAATGTTATGATAACATCATTAACGATAGTCGTGGGTGCAGTGATTTAATGCGATCAAATAATTAAATATCATCCAGAGATCTAAACACTTATGGTCATAAACATTATAAATTCATAACCTCTACTGGTGGATGATCTTCTTCTAATGCCCCGACCAACAGATTTGTGTCTTATTCCTTCGCTGACATTTAAAGCAGTTTTGTGCTCATCATGATCGTACATCACTGTCTGTGTCTTCGATTAAAGATTTGAAAGACTTGGCAAAGAAGGCGTAGATATTTACTTTTCGGAGAACAGACTAAGCAGTATCATCGTTGACTTTCTATCCTTCCGTCTGCTAAAAGCTGTAAGGATGAAACCTCTTCATGTAGAGAAAAGGGACTTTATTTATCATCAGCAATATTTTAAATTCAAACACAAAGAGTTCCCTTCAAAAATCCCTCTTTTTCAAAAATCAACCTAAACCCCCGGTTTCTAACCGTTATGCAAAGACCTTTAGCGGTAAATGTTTAATTACAAGAAGGCACTGCAGACCCTTAAAAAGAGAATTTTAAAAAATCATCTCATACAAGCGACTGTTCCGCCTCTCCTTTTGTCTACAGTCTTTCTGGATATGTCATCTCCGGCAATATTAACATCACTGAAAACGAATTTCTACTGAAGGTGCTCGTCTTTGGTTCTTTATTCCGAAAATTTATAAATTTGAATTTCAATCTAAAGATCGTTTCTGACATTGTTGATGATTACGCCAGAGCTTCGGATAAAAGACAAACGGACCAAGAAATAAAACTTGAGTGCTTCACAGATTTGGCAAGATCTATTCGATTTTTAGTGAGGAGTTCTGTTAACAAACTACGCAGATGTATTAAATCTATTTTTGAGATCTGATAGCTCATAAATGCCTCTCTACATACAGACAAAGCTGTTCATACCATCTTTTTGTATGTTAAGCAAATTATTACAACTGCCTTATCTCTACGAACTGGAGATTGATCAAAACATACCAGATGGCGCTACATACAAAAAAGTTCATTTGACTTGCCAACGATGAAATCATCTCCAATCACAGGCCATTCATATCATTTTTCAATATTTAGGCTAAGGATAACAACTGACAGAAATATGGAAATGTGAGCTGTTAGAGTAGGACATTTTAAAATTTATAACAAGAAAATTTTTTTCAGAATTCTGCATTTTTTACTTTTAACATGTGTTCTTCGTAACAACTTGTTGTTTTATATTCTAGAATTGACCTATTTTAACAGCTTACATTTTGTACATGTCCAATTTTCTACATGTTTTTTATTGTGACTTGCAAGCTGATTTACAACAACAACGCATATTTTGTTCAATGATACACCGTAACAATAAAGACCTGCCTTTTCTGTATTTGATGCCTAAATAACATCAGAATCGTTACAAGAAAAGAAAAATCACTGGATCTTAAACTACTGAATTGTCTTTGGAACTAAGATTTTGTCTGCAGTCAAGATATATTGTGAGACTATTTCTGCTCCAAGTGACATAATTGACATAATAATACTTGATAGAATTATAATTTGAAAATCCAAAATGCCGTTTATTTTTTGAAATACACAAATGTTAATTCCCTCAACACATTTAATTTTTCAACCATCTTAACCATGTTTCCTCGTGATAAACTTAAATCACGGTTCAAAGGTGTCATTTAAATGGCCTTTGCCGATTAAAAAATGTTGTATAAGGTTTCAAATCCATTTTAAATGAAAGAAAAGAAGGAAAATTATGCGACGATGAAAAACATGTGTGCAGTGTGTTTCCTCTTCATATACATTTGTATTTGTCACAATTGGATGTGCTATTTATCAAAAGCAAGTTGGTATACCAAATGGGCATGATTTTGCCCCTCTTCTCGCAGACAGCAGACCGTTCTTTTACTTTTAATTTCTTTAGGGATTTCAAAAAGCTCAAAAGGTCTTTCAATCTCACTTATAGATATATTGATGATGTTCTTTCCATACATAACGTATCATTTGCTCTATTGATCAAATCCATAAATCCTCTAGACTTACATAAAAGAAACAACAGATCTACACCCTTTTTTACTTACATTTCAAATTTGAAGAAAATGGTCATCTAGTTACTAACAACTACCACAAAAGGATTTCAAATATATCAATTTCCCTAAAATCAACAGTAATATTCCAATTTTCCCCGCTTACGGAATATATGTTTCAAGGTAGATTTGTTAACACCTGCTTCCGGAGTATATGTTTCACAATTAATTCAGTGAGCAACATCTAGCATAAATCACTGATTAGGCTTAATAATCTCAATGGCCGCTTTAATAATTAGAGCTAAAAAACATCCGTCTCAAACGTTCAATAAAAATCTTTAATAGATATCAGTCCCTTGAAAAAATGAAGAGTCGGTTCGGACTGTAATTCAAGATTCATTGTTTTTACTTAGTACTGAAATTTTTCTTCACTATGTACGACCTTTTAGTAGCAATTGCTGGTTAGTTGTAACCGAAAACTACTGCAATACATCGTCAAACGAATACCGAAGCAAGAACAAGGAAGAGGGGCATCTAAAATAATAAATCTAAAATCAAGGCAATTAAAATCCAACACGAATTGAGACAGTATGACAAAGACAAAACAAATAAACCATAAGTTGTTCCCGGAAGTTACATTTTTAACAAAATAATATGACGTTTCAAATACAAATTTGAACGTCATAAATTAAAAACGTCATATTTTGGCGGGAAAATTTCAATTGTATCGTGAAATCACGCTGTCATGTGAAGAGACTTACAGACCCTACAGGATAAAAAGATATCAGGAAATACCTACAATGACCAAAAACATAGTCACATGCCACAATGTACCAAGGAACTGCAAAAGAAAAAATACAATGAAAAACAAAAGACAAACGTAAACAACGAAAGGAACTCGGGACAGCCGTTTTTGGTATTTTGATTTTATTCCTTAAGCTTACTTTGCTATAGCTATTAAGCAAATGTAAGCTTTTGCCTTTATGTGCATCTTTTCTTCCATCAATCCTCTTCAGAATACAGCACTCTTCCGCTACATAGACGATGTGCTTTCTCTTAATAATCCTAAATTTAAGGATTATTTACATCAGATCTATCCAAATGAGCTTGAAATTAAAGAAACAACTGAAACACCTACTTCAGCTTCGTACTTAGATCTTTTATTGTATATTGACGAAGATGGACGTTTGAAATCTAAGCTATATGACAAGCGTGATGATTTTAATTTCCCCATTGTGAACTTTCCCTTTCTTAGCAGCAATATACCTACCTCTCCAGCCTATGGAGTGTACATTTCACAGTTGATTCGTTACTGTCGAGCTTGTAGTTTGTACAGTGATTTTTTGAACAGAGCAAAAACACTGTCCCTAAAGCTGCTTAGTCAGGGATTTGTTCAACCTTTGTTAATTTCATCCCTCAAGAAATTCTATGGCCGTCACCATAGCATCATTGAAAGATATGACGTGTCGGTATCCCAAATGAAAGTGGACATTTTCAGCTAGATTCACGTCTTCCCGGATTTGACTACCGACTTTGACATTTTCCCGGATTGAATCACTCACAGTGTGACGGGTGCTGTTAACAGAGCAGGACATGCTTACCCTTCCGGAGCACCTGATGTCACTCTTAGTTTCACTGGAGTTCACACTGTGAGTGCCTTTGTTCTGAATGTTGTGGTTTCTGGTTCTGTGCTTTGTGTCTGTCTAGCGTCATTGTTTTTGTGTCTAACGTCATTGTTTTCTGTGTTCTCGTTTTTGCCCTGTCTTTGGACTTCGATTTTTGTGAATATCACCCCTTTGTTCCTTCGGTATTCTACTGCCGTTCTTTTTGTTTCTGCAACGTAACAAATTGAATCAAACAAAATTGGTGATATAAATCTTTCATTAAAGAGGATATCAGAGGAGATAATACTTCCTCATTGGATCTCTTACGGATTTTTTTCATTATACTCCCTTAAACTTAAAAAGACTTAACAACGATGCTTAGATTCTACGATCAAAACGTGTGCTACGCATTCCTCATCTTTTGATCATTGATTTAAGTTTTGAAAACGAAATTTCGATACATGAAACTTAGATGGTTCAAAGTCAGAGCGTTGTTTTCCGGGTGAGGTTTTCCTCGGAATTTTTCAGAAAAAGGGGGAGAAACATCATTTCGAAATTTAAACAACAAACAGCGGGGTAGATTAAAATCTAAGAGGACGCTTATGTGCCACACCCTCTTTCTCAAGCAACAAAACCTGGCCGTGAAAATATTTACAGTTATGAAGACAATCATTTCGAACATGTATGTCTCTTATTAAAAATCAAACACTAAAACATGTGTAAAATTTGATAACGAACAGCCGCAATTACCTGTCAATGACGTAGAATTGGACATTTTACAGGGTTAAATGTCCTGTACTGATCGATGCACTTGACTTATGACGTGTGAAGCATTTATTTTGCTCAGACAAAGCCCCTGCGTCGCTTCATCAGGTTTAATTATGGTTTTCATGTCTTGGTGTGTCTATTGAATTGGTAAACGTAAGAGAGACAACAACCAAATATGAAAATAAATTGATGTTGATACAGTAGGCTGTGTATTAATTAATATAATATTCTGCTTAAGTGAAATATCCGGGTAAATCCTACAATTTTATTTGTTACCCTGATATGGGATATGATACCCTATCCCCGTGGTAGTAAGGTCACAATTTTCAAGCACTTTTAAAAGAAAAAATAGAACACTTCAATAAGAATGTAATTGTTATTCACGCCTCACATAGGATACGCGTTCATCTTCCTTGTCTAGGCCTTATATGATATAAAACAAACACAGGGAATACGAACACGTATCCACTGTCAGGATCCGAATAACATATAATATATTTCGCCATTTTGACTTTTTAATCAAATTTCTATAATTTTACTACACGGAAGTATATATATTTGAAACAAAACTGAAGTTTGACTGGAAGGGGAAGACCGGAATTTACATTGCAAATACAAGAGAATGAAAATTTATCAAATCAATATTAAACCTTTGAAAACGGTGAGCTTTAACATATACAGGTTCGCTACTCAGTTTGAAAATAAATAGAAACTCCTCTTAATCTGTTTGTTCATTGAGCATTAGCAAAGTTTTACAGAAAATGAATGTGACAAAAATGTATGATTTTCCCTGTTTCCCAGATTTCTCATAAAACGAATAAAATGAGATAATTAGGTTTTGTGGAAACCGTAATGTTTATACAAAACAAAATTATATTTATGTTTTTATAGTAAACTTCTATCAAAAATGATAGGATATTTGCACATGAGACAAAGGCTCTTCAAATACATGGTGAAAACAAGCAAAAGAACAACGCTTTTATTGTTTTATGTGTCTTTAAATGACCTAGAAGTCTTCAAAAATGAGCTTTGCTCATACCACAGAGTAAGTTCAAGACGTCCCCTAGTACCGGTGTTACATACTAGTCTTTCCCCCATACTAGGATTTCCCCCCGGAAAAATGAGTATATACTCAGATTTCCCCCCCGGAAAATCTAGTATATACTGGATCTTCCCCGGGGGAAAAATGAGCATATACTGAAATTTCCCCCTACGGAAAATCTGGTATCTGTATACACATACTAATTTTTCCCCCATACTAGAATTTCCCCCTTATAAAGAGGATCTTTGCAAATGACAGTTAAGGTAGCGACGTTGAATTGATCTTTCATTTAATCTTGAAACACTTCGAAGAAAGCAGAATAGTAAAGAACAAGGTAACTCGAATGGACAAAACGAGTAGCATAGAAAGCATATTTAAAACAAGGGGACAAATATATATATATATATATATATATATATATATACT
>MJUU01017536.1:48861-64904 GCA_002080025.1 Modiolus philippinarum | reverse complement strand
ACAGGTCAGAAAACGCATCCCACAATATGGCATGACCATGTAAAGCTTCTGATAAAATTACAGCTTTGTATCATTTACCATTACAGAGAAAACTTTGACGAAAATTCTCTCTATTATGCTACAAGTGTCAAAATTGACCACAGTCGGTTAACAGGAAGTAGTATTCTGATTGGTCCAAAAATGCATCCCACAATATGGCCTGATTATACGAACCTTGTGACAAAATTTCAGATCTGTACCATTTACCATTGCTGAGATAAATGCGACGAAAATGTGTTACGGACGGACACACACACACAGACTGAAAACAGTATACCCCCTATCCCCGATAGGGAGAGGGGGTATAATATAAATTAGCTCTTTTAATCCCTTATTACTAGGATATTGTAAGAGCTAAGAAATTCTGTTGACTACCATCAAGAGAAATCCAAAGAAAAAAATCAGGTTGAAATCCAATGAAAAATAAAGATTTCACATATTTTGAAGTATTGCAATTTGGCCCCTTTGACCCATTATAGCTTGGAAACCAAAGAGCAACGCAAAATATACTGCCATATCACTGAAAGCTTAAAATGAGAACAATCCAAAGATAAAAATCCCATCAAAATCTAATGAAAAATAAAGACTTCACATATTTCTAATGATTGCAATTTTGACCTCTTTGATCCCTTATAGCTCGGAAACAGTAAGAGCTACATCAAATCTGTTGACATAATGCTGAAAGCTTACATTGAGAGGAATCCAAAGAAAAAAATCCCATCAAAATCTGATGTAAAATAATTATTTTACATATTTCTAAAAATTGCATTTTTGGCCCTTTTGACCCCTAATAGCTCGGAAACGGTAAGAGCTACGCCAAATCTGTTGACATACTCCTTAAAGCTTACAATGAGAGGAATCTAAAGAAAAAAATCCCTGGCATTGAAATTGGATGAAAAATAAAAATTTTTGGTAATCCACATGTTTTCAATTTTTGCCCCGTTGGGCCCTTCATAGCTTGGAAAAGGAACAAGTTATCAAAAATCTAATGGTGCAGGGCTATGTTAATTTTTCATAAGGAATCCACTGCAAAAAACTGCATCAAAATCGGACTAAAAATAAAAAAAAAAATAAATTTTTGAAATTGGCCCCCTTTGGGCCCTATTTATCTCATGAACGGTACATGCCACATGAAATCTGTTGGCAAAATCCGATAAATAAAAAAGATTCTACAGTCAGATATGTTAAAACATCAAATTTAACCCTTTTTGGCCCCTTTTTTCAAAACAGGTGGGGCCACAATGACCAAAACTAAGCCAAGCCTTCCTTTTGTGCCAAGGAACATTGTGTTAAAATTTCATAAGGATTGGTCAACTGAAACTTAAGTTATTGACCAAAAACAAAAGTGTCTACAGACAACGATGACAACGACGACGACGCCGACAACACCACCCTACCATCATAGGACCGCAAAAATTTTTGCGGTTGTATAAAAAGCTAAATAATGGAATGCATAAAGATTGCACAAAGGGGAGATAATTTTGATTAGGATATCAACAGCATCTTTTGATATTAAAATTCTGAGAAGCATCCATATTGATGGTTAAATGATCATTGTAACATGTATGATGATGAGATCTGAACTCATCAATAAACTTGCAAGTTATTTTTTCAAGAGTAAAATATAGGTCAAAGTGATCTAACTTTAGCTGGATGCTGACCTACCATCAGAGATGCATGCATATGCAAGATTAAATTGTATATTATCCTACCATGTAGAGTTCTAAGCTAGGAAATAAACTTGAAAGTTACTCAATCAAGCTTAAAATATAGGCCAAAGTAACCTAATTTGGAATGGATGCTGACCTATCATCTGATATGCATGTATATGCAAAATAACATTATCCTACCATGCAAAGTAACTCTATAGAATTCTATTGTATACCAATTTGTCATTACTGGAGTATCAAGGTAAACCCCTTCAGGCAGTACAAATTGGTATACAATGGAATTTTATAGAACTCTTGATTGGTTGATTGACAAATTAAAGACAGGAGTTTTGAAGGTGTTGTGACAGGTGTTACTTGAGGAATATTGCCATTGGTATGTTCATTGAAGAATTGCAAATATAATGCGTTAATGATCCAAGAAATCCGCCATAAGAGTACATTTGTATAATTATCCCCCTCTTCAGTAAAAATTTGGGGACATTGTTTTTGGCTTCATCTGTCCAATCATTTTTGCCACAGTTTCTTCCATTGCAAAGTCATTTGAATTCAGGATCTTTGGCCCATCACTTTTGAATGGAAGTTCATTAAATAATGTCATTGCTATCATGCTTTCTTGAGACTAGCAATTCTAAATTTTTTATGTATAATTGTTGGTATATATAGATGTACAGTACATTTTCAGAATTCTTATATAAGGTCAAGGCCCAATAATTTGTATAAAAAAAAGGCTAAAATATTTGATTTAAAAAATTTTAGTCTCTTACATTTTCAAGAAATTTACCAAGATAGAAAAGGAATAAAACTTCTGAAGCTTAATTACTGCACATCTACAGTCAAAGTTTGATGTCTAGAACACATAATCAATGGGACCATTGAAAAAACATGATTGAGGTTGTTCTGCATTTAAATTTTAACAAATGGTCCAGAAAACAGGTATGAGACATCCATGGTGAAGAGCTATTACAGTTTGAGCCTTCAAAATTCAACTGTATACATGTACACTCTATACCAAAATAAAAGAAAATGTGTCCATGGGACACGACTGCCCCCGCCATACAGATATATCGGCAAACAGGAAGTAGATGACCGACGGACTTGAAAAGGGGGGTCACAGTACAACTCATCATACCAAAGCTTCAGACCAAATATCAAATCATTCCTGCATACACAAGCTGAGAAATCTTTTACGAAAATTTCGGATGTACGTACGTACAGACGGACGGACGTAGGGACAAGGGTTAAACTTAATGCCCTTGTCGCCTTACGGCGGGCATAATTAACTTCCCCAATCAAAATTTGGGAGGAGTTTGAGCCACATGGAAGATGTAAAATATATTTGAGCAAATAAAATATTGTCTATTGTACTGTAGTAAGAGATTGTCAGCAAAAGCATCAAAACTTTATGCCACAAAAATCCAAAGAAAAATTCCCAATGAAGAATTTTGTGGTGACAGTGGCAAGATCGATGAGTGGTTTAGGCACTGGACTTTCAACCACAATAGCTGACACCACTGTGGGTATGAATCCTGCACATGTCGAGGTTTAAGGACACCTACCATAGCTCAGAGATTTCGCCAATTGTCTGCTTGGAGCTTTTTTTCTCTGTAAGCCCAGCAACCATGTCACAATTGCTAAATGGTCGCAATCTTAGCATTTGTTAAAAAGCTCCTATAGAGCTTATGTTCATAGCTGACTTCTTCATGTTGTTATGGAAGAAGGTCTGTAATCTCTGTTGTTAATTAAAACTTAATTTACAGTGACATGACAGCTATAATTTGACGAAATTAGAGCAGATCAAATATTAACAAACAACAACAGATTAGTTCGGCCAGTGAGGTTTTCTTGATGTACATCTTGGTTTGTTATAAATCAGCCAACTTTCAATTTTACTGTAGAACCTCTGAAAAACAGCCTCTGTCAGGTCCAAGAAAATCTGCCATTTTTAAAAGGTTCCTGTTTTTGGAGGTTCCGAAATCAGGTCTTTTCAATCCATACACTAATACCGCAAATACCAACATGATTGAAAACAATACTTAAGGTAACTGCTTGTAAATTTATTGTTGACATCTCAAAGGGCGTCATCAGCAATTAAACATTCAATACCAGAAGTGTAACATATGATCTTTAAGGTCAGTTTAGGCTGTGAGTGATCTATTTCAGTATATTTTCCTGCATTCTTGTAAATTTCAATCAATATTGCCATGATTGCCATGATTGCCGGTAATCTATTCAAATACAGTTTTTTATCAATGAAGAGATATATCACATGTTGAATAAATTTGGTCGATTTTATTGCCTGTGAAAAAAGTTTTTTAGAAGCAAATATACATTTAGGACCAATCTATATGGCCGGAATTTGGAATTTGGAATTCAGAGGGGACTGGTTTTCAGAGGTAATTTTAACTTATTCGTATCAGTAAAATATTTGGACTGAAACATATCGTTCGGTTTATGTCATGTTATTATATATAATATATATATAGTTGAACGTCGATTGCTAGAACACCAAAGGGACCGATGAAAACAGTTCGAGTCAAAGGGGTGTTCGAGATATCGAGGTCGAACTATGTTGAAACTTGAACAATGGGACCACAAAAAGGGTTCGAAGCATCCATGGTGTTTGAGTTATTGCAGTTCGAGCCATCGAAGTTCTACTGTATATATTATATATTATTTATATCTTATTATATTAAGATATATTATATATTACATGTATTTATATCTTATTATATAAGATGAATCATATCATCAGTCTGCGCCAAAAACTTTTTTCATTACTATTCATTTCATTTCATTGCTACATGTTCTTATTTTAAAAGAACTTGGGCCTTCTTTTCATTTTTCATTTCATGTTCATTTCCTCAAAAAATCAATATTCAGTATGGATGGAATTATGTTATTTGTATTGGATGCAAAGGAACCTCATTTTAAATTTGTGTGGAATCAATTCTTCAGCTCTTTTTTGGATTCAACATGTGTTCAAAGATGTTTTTGATGTTGCCTACCTTGAGAAGAAGAAGTTGTATCTTCCATATCAACAGGTACACCCCATTTAATATTTTAACAAATTCTTAAAGCTTTTGACTCCATAATTGCCGATATTATAGGTTTACAACTTCAAACAGTATTGCTACCAAATGGGGATAGCTGAAAAAAAATTCCCAAAAAGAACTGTACATTTTTGATAGGAATTCAGAAACAGGCAACAAAACAAAACAAAAAAATAGTAATGGTGGATTACATGATACCCCAACACGTTTCACAAAATTTCTAAGTTAAAAGGGGCATGTCTCCACAACGATGTGTACCACTGAATCAAAACTATACTTGGCCTGTGTTTTGTGGTAAACAATTTACATAAACAATTTACATACCATGTTTGAAGACAGTATGTTATTTCATGCACAAGTTATGAGTACAAAACCCAAAAATTTGCAAAATTTCAAAGTTTCGAGAGGCATAACTCCAGAACCCCTTGGACCTCGGAACCCAAAATCGATCTTGACCTGAGTTTTGTGGTAATCAATTTACATACCAAGTTTGAAGACCTTGTGTTATTTCATTCACAAGTTATCAGTCGGAAACCCTAAAATTCGCAAAATTTCAAAGTTTCAAGGCAAATAACTCCAGAACACTTTGGACCTCTGAACCCAAAATCGAACTTGACCTGAGGTTTGTAGTAAACAACTTACATACCAAGTTTGAAGACCCCGTGTTGTTCAAAAGTTATCAGTCGGAAACCCTAAAATTCGCAAAATTTCAAAGATTCAAGGGGCATAACTCCAGAACCCCTTAGACCTCTGCACCCAAAATAAAACTTGACCTGAGTTTTGTGGTAAACAACTTGCATACCAAGTTTGAAGACCTTGAGTTATTTCGTTCACAAGTTATCAGTCGGAAACCGTCGGGGGGCGGACAGACAGACAGACAGACAGACAGACAGACAGACGGACGGACGGACAGACACACAACTGAGGGTATCACATAATACCTCGCCACTTAGTGTGGCAGGGTATAAAAACAAAACGTAAACAAAAAGCTTTAAATAGGCTTTGAATCACAAGCACTTGTCTCTACTAATTTGAGGTCACTATCAATGCTTAACCTCTGAAATATATACTCTTATCCGACGTGACATCACAGTACTGGATTGACCAATTAGATCTGGCCAAATAAAAAAACGTGTTTTTCCTGTTACCTGACCGACCCTAATTTTTCATTCCGACCCTAGCATTTTTTCAAATTCCCTACTTCACATTGTTCTTGTATGACCTCAATCGTTTAAGCGGTAGTCTTCAGTTTTGTGGGTAGCAACACTACACAGATGTGTCTATTTCTACAATCTCTAGCATTATTTATCAGAAAATGCACGAAAAAATGGTTAAATTAACAGGATTCCTGACTCCTGTGGTCAAATCCCCGAAATACGGCAATGACACTCATACAATGCAATGGACGAAAAATACGTACCAAAAAAACAAACTTTCTGCCGACCTACCGACCCTATTTTCAACTTCCTTGTAACCGGAAACACACATACATTGTATATTTTTTTTTGGCCTCAGGGGATTTTAACCTTGCAACCCAATATAGCGAGGTGAAACAATCCATGTTTACCTATAAAATCCATGTAAACCAGAGGCTCCCAGTAGCCTGTATCGCTCACCTGGCTTTCAGTTGCCACAATCAAGGCAACATTGTAAGTTATACAGATGATCTATAGTCTCACCAAACTTTCGTAGCTCGAACACCACCAATATCTTGAACTGTGTTTAAAGTCTGATCATGTTTTACTATATTTCTTTGTTGGGCTTTTTTGACAAAAAACGTTCTTGCTAAGGACCATTTTCGACACAAGTTTTGAAGTCTAGACGTCATTTTGTAAATGGCGGTCAACGAACAATTTTCAACATCAGTTTTGAAATCGCAACATCAATATCTATTTGGAAGCCAAATTTCATTGAAATAGGACAATGTTGAATTTTCCTGCCTTTTTTTGGCAGCCATTTTGAAAACAAGCATCAGCAAACAAATTTCAACATCAGTTTTGAAGTTGCGACATCAATACCTATTTGGAAACCAAATTTCATCATGTTCATTGAAATCGGAAAACATTGAATTTTCCCACCTTTTTTGGCAGCCATTTGAAACAATTTTCAACACCGAATTTGAAGTAGTGATATCAATATCCACTTGGATACAAAATTTAATTGAAACCAGATAATGTTGAATTTTCCCGCCTTTCTTGGCAGCCATTTTGAAAATGGCAGTCAGCAAATAATTTTTAACATCCGTTTTGAAGTTGCCACATAAATACCTATTTGGAAACCAAATTTCATTGAAATGGGACAATGTTGAATTTTCCTACCTTTTTGGTGACCATTTTGAAAATGGCGGTCAATGAACAATTTTTAACATTAGTTTTGAAGTGGCGACATCAATACCTATTTGGAAACCAAATTTCATTGAAATGGGACAATGAATTTTGCCACCTCTTTTGACAGCCATTTTAAAAATGGCTGTCAAAGAACAACTCTCAACACTGGTTTTGAAGTCGCAACATCAATATCTATTTGGAAACCAAATTTCATTAAAATTGGACAATGTTGAATTTTCCCACATTTTTTGGCGTCCATTTTCAAAATGGTGGTCAACCAACTATTTTCAACACCAGTTTTGAAGTAGCCACAGCATGGCAAACATTTCATCGTTTTACACTTAACCTTCATCTTCTATTGTTTTGGAAATAAAAGGCAAAATAGTGAAAAAAGGGCAATAATGCCTACAAGTTTATGGATTTTCTTCAAAATTTCAGGGTGGGTAGAAATTGATATGCTGAACATTTTTGCAATTTACACTTGACCTCTATCTGTTATACTTTTTGAAATAAAAAATGCAAAAATTTTGAAAATTTTATGGAAAAAGGGCTATAACTCCGAGAAAGGTTTTCAGATTTCTTCAAAATTGCACGGTGGGTAGATCTCATCATGCTGATCATTTTTACTGCATCAGATTTTTTATATCTGTAATATATTTGAGTTATTAGCCAAAAATTTCAATTTACCCCTATGTTCTATTTTTAGCAATGGCGGCCAAGTTGTTTGACCAGCTGACTAATCGAACACAATTTTTAGAAGCCATACCCTGGTGATGATTCAAGTCAAGTTTGGTTACATTTGGCCCAACTGTTTCAGGGGAGAAGATTTTTGAAATTGTTGACGGACAGACAGACGGACGACAGACCCATAGTGATGGCAAAAGCTCACATGGCCTTTTAGGCCAGGTGAGCTAAAAATTGAGTTTTTAAATTGCAATGCATTCGGTGTTAAAATAACTATGATCTTGAAATTCAGATGTGATATTATTATTGACGTTTTAAATGTATATTCGGAGTTTCATTAATATATCTTGAAAAATGAATGAATAAACAAGAATAGAATTCCTGGGTCCCCCGCCACTCATGCAATATACTAGTATACTGTATATGAAATTGCAATATTTTCAAACATTCAGGGCAGTCCAAAATTCAATATGTGGGGATACAAAAATCATCGACTTCGGCAGATGTTCGAACTTGACCAAGGTATAAGTGGTATTAACATTTGTATAAATTTCATGAAAATCTGTCAAAATTTGTAGCCATGAGAGCACTTACAAGGTCAATTTTTGGATAAAACAGAGTCATTATTTTTGTCAAAGTCCCATAACACCGTCAAAAAGTATCGACCGAGGCTGATTTTCGAACTTGACCAAGGTAATAGTGATATAAACATTTGGTATAAATTTCATGAGAATCCGTCAAAATTTGTAGGCATGAGAGCGCTTACATAGTAATTTTTTGGCAAAAACGGTGTTGTTATTTTGGTCAAAGTCCAATAACTCCGTCAAAAAGTCTCGACTGAAACTGATCTTCAAACCTGACCAAGGCATTAGTGGTATTAACATTTGGTATCAATTTGATGAGAATCCGTCAAAATTTGTGCTTACAAGGTCAATTTTTGGATAAAACAGTCATTTTTTTTGTCAAAGTCCCATAACTCCGTCAAAAAGTATTGACCGAGGCTGATTTTCGAACTTGACCAAGGTATTAGTAATATAAACATTTGGTATAAATTTCATTAGAATCCGTCAAAATTTGTAGCCATGAGAGCGCTTACAAGGTCAATTTTTGGCTAAAACAGTGTCGTTATTTTCATCAAAGTCCCATAACTCTGTAAACAAGTGTGGACCCGAATTGACATCTCGCCCGTCCCTTCATGGTCGAAAAATTGATGTTAATTCTCAAACTGACTAAATCAGAAAACTAAACATATTCGCTAGACTGTGAAATTAGGGTAAGTGACAAAAGCAATAGAGCAGACTGTCATGAATCACCAAAAACGAAAATATCAGTGACCACTGATAGATACTGAAAAAACCAAACATGTTCATTAGACTGTGAAAATGAGGTCAAGGGCTAAAGCCAAACAGCGGGCTGTCATGTTCCATTTAAGACAAACCCAAATACCAAATATTATTGACCTTACGTTAATAGATGCTGGGAAACTTAACATGATCATCGATCACTGGACCGTGAAATTGAGGTCACAAACAAAAGCCATATAGCAGACTGTCATGTACTACTCAAGACCAACCTATATACCAAATATCATTGACCTACCACTTATAGTTACCGAGAAAATGACCTAATCACAAAATCTTAACATGCTCACTAGACCGTAAAATTGAGGTCAAGGACAAAAGCCATATGACATACTGTCATGTACTACCTAAGACCAACCTCCATACCATATATCATTGACCCACCACTTATAGTTACTGAGAAATTAAACTAAGCACAAAAATTCAACATGTTACTTGGACCGTGAAATTGAGGTCACAGACAAAAACCATATAGCAGGCTGTCATGTACTTCCCAAGACCAACCTATATACCAAATATCATTGACCTACCACTTATAGTTACCGAGAAAATGACCAAATCACTAAAACTTAACATGCTCACTAGACCATGAAATTGAGGTCAAGGACAAAAGCCATATGACAGACTGTCATGTACTATCTAAGACCAACCTACATACCAAATATCATTGACCTACCATTTATAGTTACTGAGAAAATGACCTAATCACAAAAACTTAACATGAAAGTTTACGCCGCCGCCGTCATACTTTGAATGCATATGTCTCGCTTTCCATGCCTTTCGTCGTGGGCGAGACAAAAAGTATCGACTAAGGCTGATTTTTGAACTTGACCAAGGTATAAGTGGTATAAACATTTGGTATAAATTTCATGAAAATCCGTCAAAATTTGTAGCCATGAAAGTGCTTACAAGGTCAATTTTTGGCTAAAACAGTGTCGTTATTTTCTTCAAAGTCCCATAACTCTGTCAAAAAGTATCGACCAAGGCTGATTTTTCGAATTTGCCAAGGTATTAGTGGTTTAATCATTTGGTATAAATTTCATGAAAATCTGTCAAAATTTGTAGCCATGAGAGCGCTTACAAGAAAGTGTGACGGACGGACGCACGGACGTCCGGCATTTCTATGTCCCTGCGTTGCGATGAGGGACAATAACCAGAGGTCCCAGAAGCCTGTATCGCTCACCTGGCTTTCAGTTGCCACAATCAAGGCAACATTGTAAGTTATACAGGTGATCTTCAGTCTCTCAAACTTTCGTAGCTCGATACCACCAATATCTTGAACTGTATTTAAAGCATGATCATGTTTTCTATATTTATTTGTTGGGCTTTTTCGACTTCCACCTTTTTTGGCAGCCATTTAAAAATGGCAGTCAACAAACAATTTTCAACTCGGGTTTTGAAGTAGTGACATCAATATCCACTTCGATAACAAATTTATTAAAATCAGATAATGAACAATTTTTAACATCGGTTTTGAAGTTGCAACATTAATACCTATTTGGAAACCAAATTTCACTGAAATGGGACAATGTTGAATTTTTCTGCCTTTTTTAAGTTACCATTTTGAAAACCGCAGATTTTCGATTTCTTTAACGGTTTATGAGTTACTAGCCAAATACCTGCAATTTACCCCTATGTTCTATTTTTAGCAATGGCGGCCATTTTGTTTGACCAGCCGACTAATCGAACACAATTTTGAGAAGCCATACCCTGGTGATGATTCAAGTCAAGTTTGGTTACATTTGGCCCAGCAGTTTCAGAGGGGAAGATTTTTGAAATTGTTGACGGACGGACAGACGACAGATGCATAGTGATGGCAAAAGTTCACATGGCCTTTTAGGCCAGGTGAGCTAAAAAGTTCAAATTACATAGATATATAATTAAATATTGATCTTTTCACTGCCTAATAGGTTAAGTGCCCGGATATCTGGATGAGAGAATTTCAGAGGGTTAGCGTGGATAATGACCCCAAATAAATACATACAAGTGCCTGTGCATCGAACCCCAAAGCCAAGTAAACTGTTCTAGAATGGCCACTCTCAGTTTGTGTCTGGGACTAATATCACAGGGATTGGAAACATTCACATTTCTTACAATTTCTGTGTCGCAACAGATTTACCTGTAAATTGTTGTATTTTTGAGCATTTCAAACACAGGAAATTTTTAGTAAATTTTACAGCTACATTTTTCTACAGATTTTAATAAAAAAAAATTGAATTGAATTTTTTCCAAAGTACACAAATTTTGCTCTAAAACTTGGATAATTTTTGCTTTTTTAGAAATATACCACAAAATTTAGCACTTCATGACATTTTCAATATATTTGAGTACACTTTCTATTTCCCGAAAACATTTAATGCTCCAAAACTTTATGATTGAAAAGATGAAACTTCCAATGCATCTCGTGATCAGTGATTTAGTAATCCTTGTTTTACTACCTTATAAAGGCTGTTTCCCCTGGAACTTTTTCCCAAAATTGACCACAGCTACCTTTTTTTCTTCCCAATTGTGTTCACAAAATTCTCAAAAGGAGTGAGATTGCCAAATCATTAAAATGTTCTGTTCTTTGTAGTAAATAAATACTTTTTTACATGCATATATTGCCTTGAAGTGTCCCTACAGTGAATCCAATCCTGAAAACCATTTCATGGAATGGTTTTACAGAAATCAATGTTTGAAGTTAATTTACCAATTTATCGAAAATTATGCTATATTTTCCCAATCAAAAAGGCACAGGCAGTTTTTAAAAAAGGCAACAAAATCACTGGTGATATATTTTTCTTTAAATTTAGTTGCAAAATACACAATGAAAAGTTAAGTTTTGAACTTCAAAATTTGTATCCAAATTGCATGAGCATGGTCACATTAGTCAAAATATATCAGCACTGTAAAAAATCTTTCCTGCATAAATTATATACAGCTATAAAGTCAATAGAAAGAGCTTTATCTTGGAAAAATTTCGTAATAATAGGATGTAATGTTCATTGTGTAAACTAGCGAGTTAAAGTTAGCCAATTTCCTTGATTTTTCATTGGTCTGACACTCGCTAATCACCAATAACTGTCATTTGTTTATTGGACATTTTCTTGATAATTTTCCGACCTCTTCACACACAAAAAAACAACCGCTCATGCATTTAATTACCCATTTAAAATTTAGGATTTCATTGTTGTGTGAATGAAAATTTTATGTTGTAAATCAGCAATAAATCAGCTTTGCAGCAAAATTTTTAGAATAATTTTATGTTGAGTACATCAAAAGTTTCAGCTGAAAGTCGTAGCCAGGACAGGTCTTTTGATTTGAACAAACTGGTTTGTTAAATAGTTTTGAATCCCTGTTAGTCTTATTAGCACAGGGCCACAGGCACTTGTTTCATAAACTAGAGAAAATGTCTGTAAGACACAGATGCCCCACCAATAAAATTATTGCCACAGATTAACCCAAGTCAATCATTCATAAATTATTTCCCTGTCACTGAATAGTGATAAAATGCAAAATTTAACCAAATCATTCAACCATAAAATGTAGGTCATGGTCACCCAATTGTTGGTAAAATGGGCAGATAGCTTTTAGATGAATATTACAGTGAAATATCATGATGCTACAATACATAGTACTTCACAAATAGACTGAAACACAAAAATTTAACCAAAGTCACTGAAGCATAAAACGTAGGTCAAAGCCACCTAATTGTCAATGATTTGGTAGTACTCATCAAGGCAATTAATTTGATGAAACATCACTGTCCTATAATGTTTAGTTGTTGAGAAATGGACTTTAACACAAAACTTAACCAGAGTCACTCAAGAATGAAATGTAGGTCAGAGTCAAACTACCTAGTAAACTCTGTAGTACTATAAAATATCTACCTGCTGGCCTACTATTATTGTTCTACCTCTTACAGTTTCTGAGAAATGAACTCTAAATGCAAAACTTTACCGGAAGTACGGACGTACAGACAGACAGACGGACAAGGGTAACACTATATGCCCCTTCCACATTCGTTGGCAGGGCATAAAAATGTCAGTCCCTCCCTCTCTTCTTCCAAGAGAGGGAGGGACTGACATTTTTTATGAAACAAGTGCCTGCAGTGTTTTTTTAAGTGTCAAATTTTGGTCCGAATATTGAACCCATTCCCAATGCGAAAATTGCTTATTTTTTTCCAAAATAATGTTTAATTTTCCCAATCCTGTAGTGCCAAGGATTTGATATAAATTTAACCAACGTAAATAATTGAAATTGGCATTTTTCATGTTCAACTCATGTACTAAAACGTGTTTGAAATACTTGTGACTTCCTTCACATTCCAAGTATTTTCCCTACGCAAAATATAGCTATAATCATAGAGATATTTTTTCTAACCAATCAAACGTCACTAATTTCATGGGTAATATCAGGGTCTTGTAAAAAGATCAAGAGCATACTAGTATGTGTCAAAACAATCATGATATTGGAAACTAAATCAGCAAATCAAGCAATGTCTTAGACTACTTTTTCGTTCTGGTAGTATAGACAATAATTATAAAGAACCGAGGATAGGCACTACCGAGTCCAAGAAAGGCAAGATTGTTACATTATTAGCATTCTCACAATGCACAGATGTACGAAAAATAAAATGCCATTTCATGTACACTGCCGGTTACCTTGCATAGATACAGGAAATAAAAGGTTATAACATGAGGATTTGGCTTGTAAGTTGCATTTTATAGATTTTCATGAAACACCGCAAATAGTGACCCACCAGAGATAGACTTAAATGTCTCTCTGAATCTTAAGACCCAAATTAGTTCACAAAAATAACCCTGCACCCTCGAGCCTGTACCACAGGGCCTTGTTACTTATTAGGAAATTTTACATATGTATATGCATGGATAGTATAATTTTGTAATTAGTAACAAGGCCCTGTGTTTGTACCAGCCTGCACCGCTTTCTTTCTTAAAGAAAGAAAAGTAAGAATAACAGGTAACAGGTGTATAAAAGTCAATAGAATACTGCAGATAATGCATTTTTGTATTTTCCCCAATTCGAAGGGCCCTGACAATGTCCCAAAAAGGTGAGAAAAATGAGAAAAAAAAAGAGAAAAAAAACACTGGCCTGTGTTTTTAAGGCCGCTTCAACAGGGGGTCCAACCTAATTGGTTAGAGAAGTCCTAATTTGGTTAGAGCAAAATCCTTTGTGTATGAGTTTAAGTTACTAAGGACGTTGAAATTGCTAAAAACGTTAAATGACTAAATAAATTCACCCTTTTCAGTCAATATTTGTTCAAAATATGCAAGATTTCGAAAAGCTATTGAAGAAAAACATCAACGACCTACATTTTGAACTTCTGCGATATTTCTTAAATAACATTTGAAATCTTTAGTATTTTGAACAAGTATTGAATGAAAAAAGATTCAGTTATATAATAATTGTCAAAAGGGAACCTTTTTATTAACTAAAATGCTCTTAATAACCCAAATTGATACAGAAACGATTTTGCTCCAACCAAATTAGGACTTCTCCAACCAATTAGGTTGGACCCCCTGTTCAATTTCTAGAAAGCCGGATCTGGGACTAATATAACAGGGATATGAAACTATTTAACAAACCAGTTTGATTGAATAAAAAGCGGTGTCCAGGCTACGATTTTCAGCTGTAACTTTTGATTTACACAACATAAAATTATCCTAAAAAATTTGCTGAAAAGCTGATTCATCGTATATTTACAACATTATTTTTTTATTCACACAACAATGAAATTTTAATCAAAAATGTGTAATAAATGCACCAGGGGTTGTTTTCTTGTGTATAGAGGTCGTACAATTATCGAGAAACTGTCCAATAAACAAATGACAGTTATCGATGATTAATGGGCGTCAGAACAACGAAAATCAAGAAAATTTGCTAACTTTAACTCGTTAATTTACCTGGCAAATTCCATCCTACCATTACGAAATTCTATCAGTATAAAGCTCTTTGCATTGGCTTTATAGTCATATATAATTCATGCAAGAAAGATTATTAACAGTGCTTATAAATTTTGACTGATGTGACCACGCTCATGCAATTTTTAGAAATAAATTTTTGAGTTCAAACACTAAACTTTTCCCTGTGTATTTTACAACTAAATTTTCAACTAAATTTAAAGAAAAATATACCATGATTCGCGACGAAGTTTCATCTTTTCAATTACATAAATTTTGTAGCATTAAATATTTTGGGGAAAATAGAAAGTGTACTGAAAAAAACGTTATGAACTGTAAAGTTTCGCGGTATAAAAAAAAAAAAAAACAAAATTATCCGAGTTTAAGGATGTTCGCTGGTCATGTTTTTGTATTTCTGTCGGATTTTCGGAATTCTCCGGTTTTATCCATTTATAAGCTCAATAATTATTTGATCGGTGATCCCTTAATTTTTATCCTTATTTTCATTTAATACGTCTTTGGGAGCATTCTGACAAAATTTTATTCAATTGGTGTTATTTTGTCACATTCAATATTGGATAAACATTGCTCATGTTAAACTTATGAAAAATACAGAGGAGTTCAGTTTCCCGCCATTTTTTTGAAACACTTAAATCTCAAAAATTACATTGGTAGCCTATCATTTTTTTTTTGGCTCAATTTACTTCTTTTTTAATTTTTAAAAAAAAAATCACACTTAATTGAAAGTCTTGTTATTTTAAAATTGACCAGCGAACATCCTTAAGGGACCGACCATTTAACTTGAAGGGGGGGGCTATGGTTTTTTTCTAAAAAAATATTTTGGCTGCCAAAATGATGAAAAAAAATTTTCTGAATGAGGCTTTCTGCCCAAAAAAATAATGTTAATTTTGAAAAAAAAATATTTTGTTGATACGCGTGCAAAAAATAAATAATTTGTTTCGCGCGAAGCGCGAAAAAAATTTTCTGTCCAGGAAAAAAAACCATAACC
>MJUU01017536.1:9046-48216 GCA_002080025.1 Modiolus philippinarum | reverse complement strand
TTTCATTTTATACGTCTTTGGGAGCATTCTGACAAAATTTTATTCAATTGGTGTTATTTTGTCACATTCAATATTGGATAAACATTGCTCATGTTAAACTTATGAAAAATACAGAGGAGTTCAGTTTCCCGCCATTTTTTTGAAACACTTAAATCTCAAAAATTACATTGGTAGCCTATCATTTTTTTTTTTGGCTTAATTTACTTCTTTTTTAATTTAAAAAAAAAAATCACACTTAATTGAAAGTCTTGTTATTTTAAAATTGACCAGCGAACATCCTTAAGAGCAAAATTTGTGTACTTTGGAATAAATTTATTTTACCAAAGTTATACTATGATTTGCAGCAATCTTTTTTCTATAAATAACTAAATACCGAAGTTACTGTGAAATGATGTATTTTGTTTTAAAATCGGTAGAAAAATGTAGATGTAAAGTGTACTGAAAATGTCCTATGTTTCAACAGAGAAATGCAGAAAAATACGACGATTTACAGGTAAATTTGCCGCGACACCGAATTTGTGAGAAATGTAAATTTAAAATCCCTGCTATATTAGTCCCAGGCCGGATTGGCGGGTGCCACAACCATAGACGGTCGGTAGAAACAGATGTCAAAGACTGTGCAATACATTTACTAAGGTAAATCTATAACATCATGACATTGCAACAAAATGCGTTTACCACACAACAAATTCAACAAAATCGCAAGAAATTCTGTCGGCAACTTTCTTCTGCTGCAGAATTTGTAGAATAAGCCGCTTGACAAGTAGTGGCTTGGAAATTCATTTGAAATATAAATCGAATTCGGAATAGAACCGGTATAGCTCCGCTTCATTCCACACTGGTTAACATAGAGTCAAAAATACATATTCTTGCCCCAATTGATTTAACCAATAAAATTCCGTTCTGTTCTGTTCTGCTCTTGTCTGGGGTATGGCAAGCCAAAGTGGACAAAAATGCCTGATTTATTGATATAAACACTTATTCATTAATATTAACAATTAATTGTTAATATTAACAGTTCATTTATAAATATCTATAATTCAATTGTTAATATTTATAGATGCAAAGGTAATTATTTATATTTATGATTGAATTGATAATATTAATAAATAAATGTACATTTATGAATGAAGTTAAATATATGAATTATTAATTAATAATTAACAAATAATTTGTTAATAGTAATAAATGAATTGTAATTATTTACAAATTGAATTGTCAAAGTAACATATCAATCCAAAGTGGACAAAATACATGATTTTTTTAATTACAATTATTTAAAAAAAGAGTAATCCTATAATAATACCAATTAATCTATAAATATTTAAAAATTCAATTGTTAATATTTGTAATTTATTTACTAATATTTATAATTCAATTGTGAATATTTATTTTTAGGTGAATTATAAATATTTACAATTCATTGATAAATATTAATAAATTAATTATTAAATGAATTATCAATATTAATAAATAAATTTAAAACATTTACAAATGATTTGTTAATATTAGTAATTGAATAATAAATATTAGGAAATAAGCAAGAATTATAAATTTCAATAAATCAGTTCTCAATATTTATGATATTTATAAATGAATTGTTAATATTTATAATTCACCTCTTCATAGATATTTACAGAGACATATTATTATATGTCTCTGATATTTACACTTGAATTATATATATATATATATGAGTTAAAAATATTAATAAAATAATTATAAATATCAATGAATCAATAATTGAATTATAAATATTAACAAATGAATTATAAATATGAATAATTAATTATTAATATTGATAAATCAGGTATTTTTGTCAACTTTGCCTTGCAAAAGTCGGGTACTATTTTTGTATTGTAGAGTTGCGAAAATTGTGTATTGAAGCATATATATAGACGTTTTATTTTTATATAATAGTTACTTATATAGAGAGAATTATCACAAGATATAGACTGCTCGAGGGATAGCGATATGGACTGACACCTGGAAAATGCCCGAGTCGTAGGCGAGGGTATTATCCATGTGGAAGTCCATATCGCTATCCCTAGGGCAGTCTATATCGTGAAAATTCTCGTTATATAAGTAACTATTGTGTTTATTTTATTGAAGAACATTTGCACTTTATTTTTCATCAGTTGAAACCATGCCCTGTTTAAAGTATTTTGGATTTTTTTACCTATCTTTCTTTTTACAATGAAGAAGTCAAACAATCAATCTTTAAATCAAACAAACAATCTGTATTTGTACTCTATAC
Organism: Modiolus philippinarum; assembly: GCA_002080025.1. Lineage (NCBI taxonomy): Eukaryota > Metazoa > Mollusca > Bivalvia > Mytilida > Modiolidae > Modiolus > Modiolus philippinarum. The sequence goes on along the minus strand of MJUU01017536.1, from coordinate 45,959 downwards.
AAAAGTCATCTAAATTTTTTGCGGATCTGTTATTTCTATATTGTATCACATTTTATTTTGATAACTTTAACTTATCAAAAGAACAACAGGTGCATAAAAATTAGCAAATATTAAAAGGTATTGTTTTTGGAAATTTCAATTTTATTATAGTCACATTAAACACTTCGGTTAGTTTGTTTGTTGAAAAAAAACAACTCTATTGTGAATAAAATTCAAAAAGCACAATTAAAGCTACCGGTCAATATAGGAAAATTGGGACGGTACCGGTCAATATAGGAAAATTGGGACCGGTCAATATCGTGATAATGACTGATAGGTTAAATACCATAGATTACTGAACACTACCTGATCACCTCTACACCAATCAGGAAAGATTTTTTAAATCTCATATAAAATAATCCATATAATATAACTAGAAAACACGAGGGGACTTTATAAACATAAGTGGATGATATAAATCGGATAATGGTTTTTATGAAATAAAAACGATAGGCTAGGCTATGGAATAGCCTTGGCTAGAAAATTGCGTGTTTGATTGACAAGTGTGTGGTGGCTCGTGATGTATTTGTATACTGATCAATCTTAGGTAAAATCAAATTTTTGGAAAATGGTAAAACTGGAGAAATTAAATGTTGTTCTAGCGTATTTAATTCTTCAAAAGGAGCTTTATCCATTTCTAAATTATTTATCATTGCTTGAGGAGGTATAGCCTCCTTACACACATAAGAGTTACAAGTTTTACACACAATATGCTTCTCTCCTTTTAACATTTCTTTCAACCTCTCATCTTTTGCATTAAATTCTTTCTCGTGTACTTGGCTTCGAAACATAAACCTTTTACACAGCACACACAAATAAACACCGGTAGCTCTTTATTCTTCCGCAAAAACACTATTCTATCTCTTTCCACCTTTCGTTCTCCATTGCCCAAGTATCTCCACAAACTACAATCACGCTTTGTTTAACACAATTGAAAAGTCTTTTATAGTATTTGTATATTATTGATTACTGCACAATACCTCATCTTTATTTATTAACTTCTGGTTTTAAATTTAAACATTACTGTTCTTATTCTTTTTATCATATTTATATTTATAAATCTGGCTAAGCGATCTTGCAATACCAATCCCATCATCCTCTACAAACCTGTTCCCAGTACCACCTTAGTATATGTTTATAATACTTTTCAACTTCCACAAGGAAACAGAAAAATTAAACCCCGCCCCGTTTTATCAGGACGAAACTGGACGCCATTTTGATTTTCGAGAATCTGAAATTCCTATTGGTCAATAGTCTTCTGCGCAAGCGTACTCCTCACCTTCCCCCAAGAACTATCTATATAGCTAAGCTATTCCATAGCCTAGCTAATAAAGCTTGGGATCACCGTTTATTTAAGCACAGAGACTTTAACTGAAAAGTTAAGGATTCCACAAAGAAATCGGATAGGGAAAATTAATAAATGAGGGGATAGCGTGAACAATCTATTATGGATACTTTTAGTACTTTGTTTTTTTAATTATTAAGTTGTTGACATATAAAAATAAAAATAAAAATTAGGAATCACCGTTGAAATAAGAAAAATAAATTATGAAACGTTAATGTCTCTTGTGAAAACCTACTCACGTCATCTCCCTTGCTTATTTTCTATTTTCTTTTCATTTTGAGTGCGTCTTTTTTTAGAGAAAATAATGTCAAAGTGATAAAGAATAAATTCTAAGTACCAAGTGACTTAAAACGAGGAGTAACTGCAATTCTGTTGATTGCTGAAAGAAATAGAGCTCGTATTAAGCATTTAATTGGAAACGGCGAATAAGTTTTTCCGAAAAGTTGGACACGAGGAATTTTGATTGGTTGAAGGAACCGTTATTGCTGTTGTTGCTACAGTTGCGGCAATACTACTTCTATTGCTGAGAACGAGAAATTATAATTCCTGATGCTTGAATCAATTATGGTTATTTCCCCGTCAGGGCTGCTGTTACTGGAAATGTTGCTTCTGTCGCTGGAAACGAGGGAAATAGTGCTTTTATTACATTAATCAAATGAAAATAACTTATGCTGTTTCCGATCTGGAAATGTGGAATTACTCGGCAAGAAGCGTTGCTTTCTGTTGTCAGAATTTTTTATAGGGTGCTGATTCTGTTGCTGAGACCGAGCTGGAATCAGCCGTAACTGATTTGAAAGTTGTTGCTTGAAACGGGAAAATATACCCTTTTAGGAAAAGAATCTAAAATCACGCATGATTTTTCAATAGGCCATTAAACTCAACTTAAGTAGTATTTTTTACATTTCCGATTGACCCAGGAGCTAGTGGAGAATATGTCTAAATGCGTTTTCCCATAGTTCATTGGGCCCTATGGGAAAACCACGTGGCCCAAAACGCATTTAGAGATATTCTCCACTAGCTGTTAGGCCAATCGGAATCAAACTTGTTCACACTAGTCCTTAATATGTAGTCCATACAAAAATGTCATTTTTCAGGTTCGCACCTTATCCAAGATGGCTGAAAATAGTAAAAATAGTCTAACATTTGACCATGCATATTGGATTATTTATTGTCAAAGACCCTCTCCCCTGAAACTACTGGACCCTTCAACACATACTGTCTATGTTAACAAGAGCCAAGGTGAGCAGTACAGAGCCGCTTGTTTCTAATATTAATGTTTGAAGCCAGTTTCATGCATGACCAAGTGTAGAAAACAAGAGGCTCTTCCAGAATCTGTATCGCTCACATATGCTGCGGATGATGTAAATAGTCAAAATAATCCCAATGTTTGGGGTTCTAATTTTCAAGTTTGACCTTGAAGTTATGTGATCCAAAATTAAATTGTGTTCCCCGCTGGCAGCTTTTTTGGATTTGGCTCAAATTTAGTGCCACCTCCCGTTTTAGGGAACAATCTAAGGACAATTTTTGCATAAGTTTGGTTGCAATAGGTAAATATCTCTCAGATTAGAATATGTTTTCCAATAGGACCAAATGTTAAACTAAGTTTACAGCTGGTGGCCATCTTGGATGAATAGCGGATTTGACGGACACATTTTGTTAAGGGGACTTAATCGTTACTTCTTTCCCATAGTGTCCACTGTTAAACTATGTCCCCCGCTGGCGGTCATCTTAGATACGATACAGACTTGCCGGAAAAATCTTTCAAAAATGACCAACTAAGTGCCATAGGATTGTAAACGGGTATAAGATCAGATAAAATATGAATTTTATTAAATTAACCAAGAACCCATACAAGGCATCACATTTACAGTATACGATTCCAATTTGACAAGCGCTTTCAGGGGAGAAAGTATTTGAATAGTTTTTCCAAGAGGGTACAATGTTGAACTAGGCTCCCTGTTGGCTGCCATTTTGGATAAGGGGTGAAATTCAGATACATTATTAAAAGGGAAAACCAAATGACTATTCTTAGGAAGTTTTGTTTCAGTTTGCTTCGTGGCTTCAGTAGGCCTTTCCATAGGGTCAATTGCTAACTATGTTTCCCGATTGTGGCCATCTTGGACGCGAAGCTGTTTTGCCGAATACATTTTTTCAAAGGGAACCAACTAAGTTCCACTATGAAAAAGTATGAAAATTGAAAAAAGGTACATTCAGGGGACAAAGTGCTATATAGATTTTCCGATAGGGTTCAATGTTAAACTAAGTTCCCAGCCGGCGGTCATCTTGAATAAAGTGAGGACTTTTTCACATTTTTCAAGGGAAAACCAAAGGACTTTTATCATCAAGTTTGGTTCAGATTGTCTTTGTGCCTTCGAAAGGGGAATATCTTTAAATGCTAAAATACTAGTATGTGCCTAAGTGGATGCCATCTTTGAGAATCACCGAAGAACTATTGTAATCAAGTTTGGATTCAATTGCTTTTGTAGATCAGAATGTTTTCCCATAGGGCCCAATATTAAACTAATCTCCGTGCTGACAGCCTCTTTGGTGTAACGGGGACTTGTCCGTCAAATTTTTCAAAGAGGACCATCTAAGGACCATTGTGACCAAGTATGGTCCTTACTGATGCGGTACCTTTAGAGGAGATGTTTATTTCCTATGGGTTCCAATTTAAACTATAAGTTCCAAGCTGGCGACCATCTTGAATGAGGAACAAAATAAAATGGTATAGTTGGTCACGATTAAAAGGTAAAGAACACAAAATGTACAAATTAAAAAACACATAAAATGACAAAAATTGAAAGAAAGGAGGGGAAAAACTGCCCAACGTTTCGGCCTATATGGCCTTCGACTAGGGGACTACCTTGAATGAGGTGCGGACTTGCTGGACATATTTTTAAAAGGGGACTACATAGAGACTATTGTTTGGTTTCAATTGGTCCAGTGGTTTCGGAAGGAAGATATTTGAATGAAAAGTTTACGACGGACAAACGACCCAGAACGGGTCCACTCGAAGCGATGGTAAAAGTTCACTCTGGCTTTAACTATTTGAGATAAAAATGCAATAAGCAAGCCAAGCCCTTTTATTTCCGTTCCGTTATATAGAGGACTATAGATGATGTTCTTTCATTGAACAATCCTCAATTTAAGGATCACCTTTATCTTATATATCCAAATGAACTTGAAGTTTAAAAAAAAAACACAAATTCACCATCATCAGCATAATACCTGGATTTATATTGAACACGTGTAAATCGTATTGCAAGGCAATACAGAAGTCCCCTACCGGTGGAATGATTCTTTGTTATACCAGCAAAAATAGTTAAAGAAAAAAGTTTCACGAGTCTAAGGCCCATAGCAAATATTATCTTAATATCTGGAACAGTTCAGAAAAAAGTATAGAAAACCTACATTTTACCAAAATTTTCTAAGACCAAAGCCCATAAGCCCATCAAAAATCAATGGACCCAACCCAAACTCAAACTTAATGTGTAACCCATAGCCGGATTGACTACATGGCGGTTGACTAACATAGCAAATATCAGCTTAATATCTGGACAGTTTAGAAAAAAATCTGGAAAACCTTTATTTTAACAAAATTAAGTCTAAGGCCCATTACTCCATAAAATATCATTGGACCGGAACCAAACTCAAACTTGATCTGTATTTCATAGTGGTAGACTCACATAGCAAATATTAGCTTAATATCTATAAGAGAAAAGTCCGGAAAACCTAAATTGTACCAAGATTTTCTTAGTCCAAGGCCCATAACTCCCTAAAATATCAATGGACCGGATTCAAACTTGATCTGTAACTCATAGCAGTAGACTCGCATAGCAAATATTAGCTCAATATCTGGAACGGTTTAGAAAAAAGTCTAGAAAACCTATATTTTACCAAAATTTTCTAAGTCCAAGGTCCATAACTCCGTCAAATATCATTGGACCGGAACCAAACTCAATCTTGATCTGTAAATCATAGTGGTAGACTCCAATAGCAAATATTAGCTAAATATCTATAAGAGTTTAGAAAAAAAGTCCGGAAAACCTAAATTGTACCAAGATTTTCTAATTCCAAGGCCCATAACTCCCTAAAATATCAATGGACCGGATTCAAACTTGATCTGTAACTCATAGCAGTAGACTCGCATAGCAAATATTAGCTCAATATCTGGAATGGTTTAGAAAAAAGTCTAGAAAACCTATATTTTACCAAAATTTTCTAAGTCCAAGGTCCATAACTCCGTCAAATATCATTGGACCGGAACCAAACTCAATCTTGATCTGTAACTCATAGTGGTAGACTCACATAGCAAATATTAGCTTAATATCTTGAACGGTTAAGAAAAAAAGTTCGGAAAACCTATATTTTACCAAAATTTTCTAAGTCAAAGGCCCATAACTCCGCCCAAATATAATGAACCAAAACCAAACTCAAATTTGATCTGTAACTCATGGTGGTAGACTTACATACCAAATATTAGATAAATATCTCTTATAGTTTGGGTAAAAAGTTCGGAAAACTGAGTGTGACGGACTGACGGACGGACTGACGGAGTGTAAACCTAAAGTCCCCTTCAGCGAAGCTGGTAGGGGACTTAAAAAAACAGACGTCTGGAAACAAACTTTACGGCAAGAGCGATGATTTCGTCTTTCAGCTAGATTCACATCTTCCCGGATTTGACTTAACCGATTTTGACTTTTTCCTGGATTGACTCACTTATAGTGTGACGGGTGCTGTTAACAGAGCAGGACATGCTTAACCTTCCGGAAGGAGACCTGATGTCACTCTCAGTTTCATGGGAGTTCACACTGAGTGCCTTGGTTGTGAATGTTGTGTTTTTTATTTCTGTGCTTGTGGCTGTGTTGCATCATTGTTTTCTGTGTTCTGGTTTTTGCCATGACATTGGACTTCTATTTTTGTGAATGCTGCTCCTTTGTTCCTTCGGTATTCTACTGCCGTTGTTCCAATAGTGAACTTCCCACTTTTTAGAGTAATATTCCCACACCCCGGCATATAGTGTATGCATTCCATAATTAATTTGCTGTGATGTTGTGTCTGTAGTTTGCACAGTGAATTTTGCCATCAATGCAAATTACTGCCTCAAGTACTTAAATACACCAAGATAATGTTCAGCCATCGTTGCATGCAATTGTCACTACCGAAGTCATTCGGTCCTAACCATGATTTGACAGATCGTTACATTTTTCCTGTTTCACAAATGAGAACAGATATTTTTGAGCAGATCCAGAGTTCATTACTGAACTGACATACAGGTAGTCAGTTCAGAAAAAAAAATCTCTGGATTGATTTCACGTTTTTGTAAAATATTTATCAATGTTCTCCACTGATGGCCATCTTGGATAGTGTGCAAACATGACAACAGTCTCTCAAATGCCTGTATCGCTCACGCGGACCATGGCCTCCGTATGGATATGAATGGCATTTCCAATATTAGCCGAATACCTTTTTGGAAGGAACCATCCAAAGACTAAGTATTGTTTCCATTGAACAAGTTGTTTCTGGGAGGAAGATTATTGATTGTGTTTTCTGGGGTCCAATGTTTAACTTTGTTCACTGTTCAAAGCAGGTGGCCATCATGGATAAGGTCGGTACGGACCTGCCTTATATATTTTTGGAAGTGACAATCAAATGACAATTGTGATAGTTTGATTCTTATTAGACTAGTACTTTCTGGGAAGATCTTTAGATGTGTTTTCCATTTGGTCCTACTATGTGAAACTATTATCCCCGATGGCGGCAATCTTGGATAAGGTACGTACCTGTCATATATCTTTTTGGAAGGGACCACCTTAGGACCATTATGACTAGGTTTGGTTCTAACTGGACCAGTAGTTCCAAGAAGATATTTGAATCTGTTTTCCATAAGACCAAACGTTAAACTATGTCAGTTACCTTGTCGGTTATGGAAGGGACAATCTAAGGAACATTGCGACTAATTTTAGTTCTAATTGCTCTAGTCAAAGTCAAAAAGCTTTATTTAAAGTCGATAACAGTAAAAAAACAATACAATATAAGCTCCAAGGAGCTTTTTAAAACAACTAAAAAGATCTGAAAAGGTCTTTGAATGTTTTTTCCAATGCTGGCAGAAATCTTGGATGAGGTAAGGACCTGTCGGATATTTTTTTTTTGGAAGGGACCATCTAGGACAATTGTGACTAAGATTAGTAATAATTAAATTAGTACTTTCTGAGAAGATCTTTTAATGTTTTTCCCATAGCGTCTAATTTTAAACTATGTTTAAAATAGCGGCCATCGACCATCTCGGATACCTTTTTGGAAGGGACAATCTAAGGACCATTGCAAGGGACGGGAGCATGGGGGTGGTCACTTAATATATAGAGGTATATACAGATGTGCCACTGGAATGGGCCTGTATTTTGCAGTTGCCAACTCGGATATGAATGGGAAGTAATTTTTGACATAATGTATATGGGTCATAAATTACTGGTTGCTGTACTTAATCAAGTATTTATCATCATTTGATGTTTAAGAACATTCCTGTTGTGAAATTTATGATTTTCTTACTCCAATTACACATTTTTACCATACACTTAGTTTGTGATTTTTGAAATATATAGGTCAGTATTTTGTCTAGGGAACTATATGAAAGGGGTATTTTCAAAATGCCAGCGGCAGGCCTGTACCAAATTCCACCTGAAGTGACCCCCCCCCTCTACTGACAGTCATCTTGGATGAAACTAGAGCATGTCGAAACTGGCGTTGTCGGAAGGGCCCCGCAATTTCGATCCTGAAACTCTGGGCTGGGACTAATATAACTTATATTAGTCCCAGCTCTGGGCAAAGGTAAAAATCAGATGAGTGTGGTTTCAAATTCTGTTTGACACACTGATGTGTTGATACAGTGATTTCTTGAAGTTTTACCAAACTATATCATTTCTTAGCTTCAGACTAAATATCAAGTCATTTAAAGTTCAAAATCAATGTATCAGCAAAACAGAAAGTAATTCAGTGAAAAACCTTTAAGTCACTCACACAATACAAATCATCATTTCCAAGCTTCAGACCAAATTTCAAACCATTCCCTATTGTAGAAGCCAAGAAATCTGTGACGAAAATTTCGTTCATAGTAAAAAATCAAAGTATCGGCAAACAGGAAGTGGATGCCCGATAATGTTGAAAATTGCTTACACAATACAACTCATTATTAAAAAGCTTCAGACGAAATTTCAAATCATTCCCTATTGTAGAAGCGAAGAAATCTGTGACGAAAATTTTGTTCGAGGAAAAAATCAAAGTATCGGCAAACAGGAAGTGGATACCCGACAAACCTGAAAATTGCATATACAATACAAGCCATCATTTCCAAGCTCCAGGCCAAATTTCAAATCATTCCCTATAGATTAAGCAAAGAAATCTGTGACGAAAAATTTGTTAAAAGTAAAAAAATCAAAGTATCGGCAAACAGGAAGTAGAAGTCCAACGAACTTGAAAATCGCTTACATGATACACCTCATCATTTCCAAGCTGCAGACCAAATTTCAAATCATTCCCACATATACAAGCCAGGAAATCTTTGATGAAATTTTCGTTCAGAGAAAAAAAATCAAAGTATCTGCAAACAGGAAGTGGATACCCGACAAACTTTGCTTACACGATACAAGTCATCATTTCCAAACTCCAGACCAAATTTCAAATCATTCTCTATTGTAGAAGCCAAGAAATGTGTGACGAAAATTTGTGAAAGTAAAAAAAATCAAAGTATCGGCAAACAGGAAGTGGAAGTCCGACAAACTTGAAAATTGCTTACACAGTACAACTCATCATTTCCAAGCTTCAGACCAAATTTCAAATCATTCTCACTTATACAAGCCAAGAAATCTTTGACGAAAAAAAATTGTTGACGGATGGATATAGGGACAGACAGACGGACGGACAAACAGACAGACGGACAGACAAAGTGAAAACTATAGGGCACCCCCATCTCAATGCAGGGCCCTAATTACAAACATTGAGGAGACCATCCATTGACTGTTAGGTTAGTTCAAATTTTTTTAAAAGGAGTTCAGAGGAGAAGATCTTTGAATTTTTTCCTAGGTCCAATGTAAAACTATGTTCATGAATTGTGGCCATCTTGGATGAGGCACAAAAATTAGAATCAAAAACTGCAGAGGAACTCTTCCAAGGACTAAAATGATCAAAATCTAATGAAAATTATTCAAGGAATGCTTAGATCTTTCGAAAAGTTTTCCATATGGTCCAATATGAGACTGTTCCAAATTGGCGAACATTTTAGATAGGCATGACCATTAATATTACAAACTATGGCCAGAATCACGCAAAGACTACTTAGAATTATGATAAATTTTGTTTAATAAACTGTTGACACAGAATGTCTCACCTTACCAATGCATCTCATGAATCTGCACATTGATCTTCAGCAGCAGCCATGATAACAAAATGTAGGTCTTAATTTGTGTGCACTACCTGCTTGCTAAAATCTTTATATGATTGTTTAAGCATGATAGCGGGATCAATGCCACCATCTGAATGTGTATGATTCTCAGGATGCAACTGCATGTCAAATATTGAGTGGCTGCAAAATTTCAAAGTCAGTGGAGCATGACTGCAGTGTCATAGACATAAAACGCCACTGAAACTGATCTCAATCATGATAATGCAACTGCACACCACTCAATGGGCTACTATGAGTGGTTGATGCTAAACAGACACAAGAATAAATTTAAACAATTGAAAAAAAGTGCAAAATTTCAAAGCCAGTGGAGCATGACTGCGGGGCAAAGACATAAAACGCCACTGAAACTGATCTGTACTGATGCTAATGCAACTGCATACCAAATATCAAAAGGGCTAGCACAGGTGGTTAATGTTAAACAGACCCAAGAAAAAACTAAACAATGGTGGCCACCACAGGAATCACCATACCTAAGTCTCACTTTTTTCAACTATCGTCGAAGGCTCGACAAAAATGATATTATTTCAAAGGAAATGATTTTGAATGCATTGCCCCTAGGGCCACGTTAAACTATTTCTCACTGCCACTAATTTGGATAAGGTATGAACATAAAAGTCACTTTAGAGCAGATCATCCATGGATTATTATGATCCAATGCTGGTTAAAACTGTTTAATATGGTTTTTTTTGGAGGGGGGAAGATCTTTGAAAACATGTCTAGTATATTAAACTTTGTTCCCTGCTGGTGACAATGAACATAAAAATAAGTAACATAGAAGATCACCAAAGGACAATTATGATCACATTTAATTTAAATCAGTGGAGAAAACTTTGACCGAAAAATCTACAACAGATGATAGATGGAGAGATGATGGACACAAAGTAACATGACAAAAACTCACTCCAGATAAAGCCCAGGGTGAGCTCAAAAAAGGCAATGACATACATTTGTAGAAACTAGCAATTAATTTTGTCTGGCCTTACAATATCATAAAGATATAGCAACACAAAATATATGACATCAGTTATATTCCTTATTTATGCCATTTTTTTTTCTAATTTTCATATTCAAGTTGTGTACTTTCTTTGTGTAAAGTTTCAATGAAATCTTACAAACCAGACAGATGGATTGACAGAGTGATTCCAATATACCCCATAAACTTTGTGAAAGGGATATAGTAGCAAAATAACTTGGAACAGAATGTGCTCCATAGAAATCAGAAAAGAGAACATGTGAACCAGAAGAATTAGTACTTGTCACAAGCTGTGGTTTAAGAATATTTTCCAAGCCAGTATAATACGAATTTAAAATGACTAAAAATAAATGATAAAATTAGCATAACTGTATTTATTTTTGCATGATTATAACATAAACTCTTCAAATATAGGTTAACAACCATGGCACCGAATACAAAAAAGAGGTAATATCATTTGAATGAGGAGAGAAATCAATAAATATACAGAAGTTCTATGAAAATACATGTATGTACAAATATATATTCAAGCATATGTATAAAATATACATGAATAACTCTCTTTATATGTACATGTATACATTGTGATATATCAATTATTCATGTATTACATTAATTATTCAAGCAGTACGAACAAAAGATATTTACATGAATAACTTTATGTACCAATGTACATTACACATGTAATTATTCAAGCAGAACAAATGTATGAAATTTACATGAATATCTTCAAGTACATCTAAATCTTGTGATATATAGATTATTGAAGTACTACATATACATAAACTTAATGTGCATGTACATGTATAGCTTGTGATACATTGATTATTCAAGTAGTACATACATGTATATACATTTGCATGCAGTTTACATGAATAACTTATCTTCATGTATATATCTTTGGTCTGATTCAACATCCAGTTTAAAACTCCAGCATACCATTTTTTAATAAATTATTTTAAAATAAATTTAAAAAAATGTTAATAGAGTGTTAAAAGATCTTTATATTTATATTAAAACAAAAAGGATTTTAATAAATTTAGAATACAATTCTCTGTATTTTTCATATAGTATAACCTTAAAAATAACACTACTTTTGAATGGGATGAGAGGTGATCTCGTCCCAATTTCTTGTTGTTAACATGAGCAGATCATAATATCAGATATATATTTCATCTAATCCCAGGAAATTTGTTTTAAGGGAGTACGAGTGTCAGAACTTTTGTTATTAGAATGAAAAGCAGTCCTTTTGTTTTGAAGAACTTGGCTAATAGAATAACATGAGCAAAAAAATTGTGAAAATCCATGTAAGAATTTTTGAGATATATGACGTCAAAATTTTTGCAGGAAACAGTTCTCTCTAGAGTTTTCCTTCAATTCCCATTAGCTGTTTATATGCCTTAAAATATATGAAAATATCACAGGCAGTTGATAAAATTTTATACATTGTCTATTTTTTGCATTTTAAAGTGGACTATGACCAAGAAAATATGATAAATGTGCAAAAACATTTCATCCTGTTTAAATGGGTAAAACCCAAGGATATCGAATACTTCTGAAGTCTGACACTCATACTCTCTTCATATTAAACTCTCTGAATGTTCAAAGTATATAATTTAGATTTAATTGGTATATTATAAAATCCTAAAACAGTTTGTTTAATTTTGATTCACAAATATCTAGATGAAGTTTCTTTTTTATCTATGTAAGAAAAAAATTTTTGTCCATCTTGTTAAATTTTGACCATAAAAATCTAGATATCCTGTGGCTAAATATATGCCCTTCCCATATCATAATGTCATTTTCATCCCACCTTCCCAACATAACAATAGAGTAAGCCAATCATCTCCCCTACATTCATTTTATTTACTTTATATACATTAAAATGTTTAATTTACTATACAAATCTGAAAAGTTTTCGAAGATTTGCATTTAAAATTTGGAAATTTAACTAAACCTATTGAAGATGTAAACTTTTAGGTATATCCTAAGTTAGTCCATGTTTTGCACATTTTATATGACTTGAATAAATCCATAATAATTAATGACTTAAAAATTTGCATTCCATGAATAATCTTGCCATCATTTTGAATTTGAAATAGGCTACAATTAAATTTAAGGATGTATTCTCCTGAGGTTTCAGTCTCGTTCAAATCTCGTTTATGAATAATTCTTAAAACTTGCACTATGAATGACATTTTTTTATTGATATATATTATATAATGACCCTCCAAAATTGTGTCAAAAAATTATATTCCGATTTACAGATGTAAGCCTGCTTTTGATTGGATGACGTTCCTTAAATGTCAACATATATTTGGAAACTGCCAGGTAATATAAGTTGTCATGGAAATTGACAACGTCATTACATGAAAACAACATGGTGAAATTGATAAAAGTAACATTTTTCGCAGATTTCATTTCACCAAAGCTGTTCATCGGAATGTAAATGTAATGGGTCATTTTTATGTAAACTAAAAATGGTGAGTTTTTGACTGTGTAGTTGATGGGAATTTTGAAAAATCTAGATTTTTACAGATTTTACGAAGTCTGAAATTTGACCAAAAAAAAAGCAGCATTTTCTTACAAAACTTTCTTATATCATCACGGATCTATGTTTTTCATTACAGAATTTTCTTCAGATACATGAGATTTAACAGTTTGGAAACTTTGAGAGAAAACTTGATGCTAGAAATCAATATTTTAGCCAAAAATGACCCCAAAATAGGCCAAAACTGATGAAATTTGTACAAAATCATCAAAAATAGGGGTTTTCAAATGACTCTTCCACAAAAAAATGCAAACAGTCATATGGTTTTCTCTTCAAAACTGATTTGTTCAGGGTCTTAACATTTTACTGCGCATAACCTCTGACTTTACCCCAAGATCAATTGGAGTAGCCCAAGGTAATTATCTATGTTTCCAGGTAAATTGTCTTGTTTATAGGTCATTTGTGAGTAGAATTTGCCTTCACACTTTAGGAGTTTCATTTGTTACAAGAAATCTATCAAACTGATTAAACTACTTCAAAGGGATTAAAATGAAGAGAAAAGTTGGGGATAGTATCAGAATTTTTTTCTATGGGTTATAAATCATTTGCAAGAAATAGATTTTACTGGTCTTAATTTTATAGAACCTGACTGTATTCCTTTTATAACTTGCAAAATTAGAAAAAAACATAGTGCCATCCTAAAAATATGAAGATTTAGAGAGCAATTTTTGGGAAGACTTATTTACAGTAAATTAATACCCAACCAGGCAATTTGTAGTCTAATTTTAAACAGATTTCCTTCTTTTTTTTCAGATAAAACCATAATGACATTACACCACTTTACTGTAAAAAGCTATTTATAATATAAACATGTAATTAGAATATAATATCTATTCAGAATAAGAAATAAAGGCAAAAAAGTTTGATACCACCCCCAGGTATCACTCAGTTTACTTTCTGTATCAATAAACTAATCACTTTGAAGTTATTTAATCAGTTTGATAGAATTTTTGTAGGCAATGAAACTGGTCAGCTTAGATGGTCAGTTGTTTTGTAAGATGTGTTCAGTATGAATCAGTTTACCTTCAGGGTTTGGAAACTAGTTTGTAGAGTTGCAATTCAATTATGGGTAAAGCTAGAGGTTATCTGCAGTAAAAATGTAGGTTTCGGAAAAAACTTGACGCAGGAAAATTTTGACCCCTCAGGAGAATACATCCTTAAGGGTATTCAAAATGAGCCACACTCTCTTTTTCAAGCTAAGAAGTAATACACAATTATAACTAAGGAGAGGTATGGATTAAAAATTAACAATCCAGATAGGTAAGGTTCACAAAATACTGTATAAGTGGTTATTTTCAGGAGTACTTAATTTTCGCTTTATTCACAGTTATTCTGATATTGTGAAAATTGAATACCACAAAATATAATTTATATAGACTTTATTCATAAATTGATAAGAAATCAAGAATATTTCAGTCCTGGGAAAATAAAATCAAACAATTTTCAAAGAAATCGCACAAATTTTCTGCCAACGGAAATAATCACTTACATGTTAGTACATAACCTGAACTTGGTTAATGTTTTAAGACTCCAGTTAACCAAGAAAGAAAAGCAATTTATTGTTTGTGCAAAGGGAATCTACCTAAGAACAAGTAAAATAGGGATGTGTTTATTCACATAAAAAATGTCAATTCTGAGATTGAGGTAGTTTAAACATTGAAAAAAAGGTTCTATTTATAAAATATACACAAAAAAACAGAACAATATGCTGTTTGACCATGTTTAAAATGTAAAACGTACAAAAGTACAGTGTTCGGCATATGTGTCTGCATGGTCAGTGATTTGATTTTATCAAAGAAATTTGAATTGTTCTAAGAAGTATGTAAGTAATCTACTGTTTTTTGTACTTGTTCAAATTGGGAGCAACGAACAAATCTAACTAATCATTAATTGTCATTGGATTAATCACTACTTCTCTGAAACCTTAAAAAATATGCAAATATCTTTGATTATTATTTTAGAGAAACAACCCTACTGAAACTGGGATAAAATAATATCAAGAAAACAAATATTATATTTATCTGAGGAAAATTTATAGTCAAACTCGTCTCAAGAGACCAATCAAGGGAGAGCCAGAAAGTGGCCTCTGATGACAGGTAGTCCTTAAATACCGGTACATAAATGCACTACAAAGGGGTCTAGAACTAGTGGTCTCATAAAACAGGTTTTTTATCAATACAAATGTTCATGTGAGCATGTTTGACTGTATTTGAAACATGGAAAGCCTATTTATTCTTTGGATTGACCATTGATTAAATATTTTTGAGCAAATCAATTTTGCAGTCACTCAATGAATAATTGGCAATAATCATAATACTTACAGTGCATGGCCATAATACAGTACACAGCTGAACATTTCCCTGCACATTTCATGTTAAAAAGACCAATGCTCAAAATATTACCTAGAATTCATCTCTTCTTGTATTTTCATGAGTATTGTACCGTTAAAAAGAGCTAGACATACAGTTCCTTCCAGTAGGAATAATTTAATGAACAGTAGTTTCCACTATGCCACAATATAAACACATATGCAAAAAGTGCACATCAAAATTTGCTATTTACCTTTCATAAATTATAACACCAAAATTTTCAGTCTATGTTTAAAACTTTGACAAAAAGTAAAATACTTGTTTCAGAATTATTTCAAAATTACAGGAGAAACTGTTTGCCACCCTCTTTTTAACCATGCATAAATCAAGAAATGAAGTCTTGAGAATTTTTGAACATCAATTGTTTTTATATTAAATGCACATGGAAATTTTCTGGTGCTTACTGTATCATGGCCATGCACCGTATGTGTAGGAATCTAAGTTAAATGATTAAAACTGTGGACTGATGATAAGACTTTTTTGTGGATCAACAAACTGATTGTGTCTTGTGATAAAATATGCAACTGGAATGTGGTTAAATTATTTCTGTATACTTCTAGTGAAAATAAGTTTAACATTTTGGAGGAATGTTTTGATAGTGTTCATGTTGCAAAGATCCTGGTATATGTATCAGTCTTCAGACGAAATCAAACATGGCTTAGGTTCGAGAAATGTTAACTAAATTATATTATAAATAAATAGTTGGATAAACATTAAGTGCACTTGAATTACAGAAAAGAAGAATACAAACAGTGAAAAATATTTAGGATTTTGTTTTGGAAGAACATGAAATGTGATTTTTCCTCATAACATTCTCTTTCAATTTTCTCCCCTTAATAAAATAGGAGTTTTCCAAAAACTGATATTTTTTCATTATAGGGGATTAATTTTGCTCATTTTATTTAATTTATTATCAATAAACTGTACAAAATCATTTTGACAACATGGTAAACATACACCTTGTGCAGATACATAAAAAAACAGCAAGAAAAATGTATATTTTTTACTTATAGCACTAGTATTTAAAAGTAATACATATGTAACAGATAACAGAAAATCAAAAAATGAAATTAAAATCATAATGTAATCATTACTTAAGTCTCCAAAACAGGGATTGGCGAAACTCATTGTTTTTTTTTTTATAAATTTTCATATTTAAAAAAAAATCAATTAGGCCATTATAAAAAAAAAATTCCAGATTCTCCTTAACCTTTTTGAGATTTTCAGGGCAAAAGGGGGAACACAATTTTTTTTTTTTTTTTTTGCTCAATTATGGCAACAAATTCTGTTCATTTAAAAGAAAATTACCACAAATGAGCAAAAAAAAAGTATTTTGAAAGGGGGTGAAAAGTTGGGACAGGCGGGGAAGAGAATCTAGGATATTTTTAATATGGCCTTAAGAAAAACATGACCACACACAAAAATCACGCCATATCACAAGCTTTATATACATGCAAAAATCAACGATGTTTATATATAGGTATAAAATAAGCCATTAACAATATCATAAATAACAACAATAATTTGAAAACTACGTTGTCATGTACAACTGCCCTGAAATGCTTTTTAACTTAAACAAGTAAATAATTAACAGAAGATATTCAACAATTCACAATTAATCAATTAATTTGATATCTAATATAATACTGATTCTAATTACAAAGAACTGTAACAGATTTTAACAATTTCTCCCCCAAGAAATAAGTATCAAACAGCACTGATTTTCTCCTCTCTGGTACTTAATAGCATGAAAGAAGTGATAATGACATATCTATTATTTCTACCAAGTTTTCATGATTGCAGACTGGTGTGGAAACGTATGTCTAGTCTCTAAAGAGACAGCAAGTCTCATAAATTTTTTTGTCAATTCTATTTAGAATTCAATTTTCCCTGTTTTACCTTTTGTCATTCGAGAAACAATTTCTACAACCAGATTAATATCATAAAGTTTTGAAAAAGGTTTTGAAGAGCCTTATTAAGGGTCTGTAAATCTGGTCAAGAATTTACATTAAAAATACCATTTTAAAACATTTTCTGGCAAAACACATAGTTTTAGGATTAAAACATTCAAGTTTTTTAAATTGAATTGTCAATTTATGTCCAAAATTTGTTCTTCATGTCAATTCAAGTCCAAAATTTGTATCTTTATGTCAATTTTTGTCAAAAATTTGTATCTTTATGTCAATTTATGTCCAAAATTTGTATCTTCAGGTCAATTCTTGTCCAAAATTTGCATCTTCATGTCAATTTATGTCCAAAATTTGTATCTTCATGTCAATCTATGTCCAAAATTTGTATCTCCAGGTCAAATTTATGTCCAAAATTTGTATCTTCAGGTCAATTTATGTCCAAAATTTGTATCTTCATGTCAATTTATGTCAAAAATTTGTATCTTCATGTCAATTTATGTCCAAAATTTTTATCTTCATGTCAATTTATGTCCAAAATTTGTATCTTTAAGTCATTTATGTCCAAAATTAAACAGACTTACAGGCATTATCATAAATGTATACAATTTCATTTAATCAAGTTCTTTATAATGTGCCAATATAAGATTCACATCATGTAAAATAATTTTTCTGGGCAAAGGAAACATGGTTAAAAATACAAGGAAAGAACAAAAGAAGAATATAACATTTTTATACATTTTTAAGATATTTTATGAAAGGATATGGAGTAAATGAACATGAGACCATAGCACATATGTTAACCCCAACTGAAATAATTTTAATGAGCTTTATGGCCATTTCGGAAATTTATTCCTCATCAGCAGCACCAGTACCCAAACAAAGGATATCCATTATTGCCAAAATGTTTAAAATACTTAAAACCAAATGAATTCCGAATAATCAGTATTATCAAAGATCGCTAAGGACAAAACTACCATGGAGGGAGTTAAACCTTAGGTTTTAGAATTTACATAAAATTAGATTAAAGTAATTGAATTCAAAGTGAACACATGAGATATATTCTCATGTACGAGTACACCATATCTAAGAAAAACAAGAGCTTTTGCCAAATGGCAACCATGTATACCCCCACTCATTGAACCCTGGATAAAAAATTCATGTTTTCACTAAAGTGAATTAAAGTATTAAAGTATTAGTCCGAAATGGCCATAAACGGCCTTATTTGGCCTAAAAAATAGGATTGCTTAAATTTACAATATTTTTTGTTGAAATGTTCTACGGATATGTGTTAACAGTAAACTGCAAGATTACGCAAGTTTTGATGTACGATTACAGAGTTTTTCAGTGTAGAAAACGGGACAAATTGCACATTTTGTCGAAAAAATGACAAATTTGACCAATATTGACTACTTTTTCTTTAGAGGAACATAGAGCGCATGCAAGAACCAAAAAAATATTTAATATAAGAGGTCTAACAAGCTGGTAAAGTATCTAATTGGTTCTTGAATGCACTCTTATATTTCCATTTAAGAAAACCGTTCGAAAATATGCCAAATTCCTTGTATTTCTATGAAAACATTCAAAAGTAGCTCAAACATGATGTCAGAACTGTACCCACTGTGACATCATGGGTTCTAAATTTTGTATTTTTTTTCTTTAGTGGGATCTGAACTTAGCATAAAACATAAAACATGAACATAAAAGAAAATATTCAGGTGCAACTTAAAAAATCACCGCAATTTAGGGCCAAATCACCCCCTCATCGCACCTTGTCCTTTCGTAATTAAGTCCAATTTTCGTCAAACTGGAAGTATGCATCTTACATGACTCAAAATAAAATTTTCCTTACAACTAATCATATAGAGACTGCATATGAATTTTGAAATCAATCCCTCTTGTAGAAGCTGAGAAAAATGCGACGAAAAATTCATGTTTCCACTACTCCACATTTTGTCAAACAGGAAGTACACATTTGAAGGGACTCAAAATAGGATGTTCCTTACAACTAACCATATAGAAGCTGCATACAAATTTTGAAATAAATCCCTCTTGTAGAAACTGAGAAAAATGTGACGAAAATTTCATGTTTTCACTACTGTTCGTAACAAAGTCCACACTCCGCAAAACAGGAAGTACACATTGGACAGGACTCAAAATAAGATGTTCCTTATAACTAACCATATAAAGGCTGCATACCAATTTTGAAATCAATCCCTCTTGGAGAAGCTGAGAAAAATGCAACGAAAAATTCATGTCTTCACTACATTCCGTAACAGTCACATTTTGTCAAACAGGAAGTACACATCAGACAGGACTCAAAATAGGACATTCCTTATAACTAACCATATAGAGGCTGCACACCAATTTTGAAATCAATCCCTCTTGTAGAAGCTGAGAAAAATGCGGCAAAATTTTGTTTCGGACGAACGAACAAACAGACGAACGGACGGACAAGGTGAATGCAGTATACCCCCTCTCTATAGAGTGGGGGTATAATAAAGAGCATACATCTCTTACACAGGAAATTGTTTTACCAACTCCACACTGCATTAAAAGAAGCTATATAAATAAAGGACATTGGTTCATTTTATTTTACATTCATATTTAGAAACATTACATATAAAAATATATGCAAAAAGCACATGCTTAATAAAATATAGCTCTTTTAGACATTTATATAACAAATTGAAATTACTTATAAATCAAATTAAAAACCTTGTATGGATTAAAAAGTCTTGAACTCTATAGATTGTTATAAAAAAATTAAACTACTGAAACATGAGTATGAGATACCATTCAACAGATAAACCCAATTTAAAATTTTTAAAGTCAAACAGATAGACAGACAGACAAATAAACTATATGCCCCAAAATTTTCAATTCTCAGATGCATAAAAATATAATTAAAATAAATATTATTGTAATACAGCTTTTGCTTTTTCTACATGAGTTATTAGAAATATTTAGGCCATAAAAAAATAATTTATTGGTTCACAGGCCCTCCCTCATCTACTTTGAGGCTTGAAAAAAGCCCCTCATTGACCCTATTTTTTGCCATTCCAATAAAATAAAAACAAAAAATCACCTCCCTCACTACATTTTTGGTGGTTTTTTCAATGTAAAAAGCTGCCTCATCTATTTTTTGTCAAATAAAAACATAAAAAAAATCACCTCCCTCCCTCATCATTTGAAATGAAAAATTGCCTGAGAACCAATTAATTAATTTTGTATGGCCTTAGTTTTTAATATTTTCCTCAAATATTTGTTTGAACACTTCAATATTTACAATGATAAAAATGTTCAATAATTTATTACTTTTATACACATTAAATAATGCCAATAATAGGTTGAGCAAAGTATACAGCTATAATGCTCATGGTTAAAAAAAATTGAAGACATATTTCACATCTCATTGTCATGTTCAAAGCATGGATGTAAACATACCATTGCATAGCATAGAAAACATGGCACAACTAAAACATTTGATATTACCATTGTAACACCAAATTCAAAGTCTATGGTATCACATTAGACTGTTTCTGTTCTAATTACAGCAGGTTCATTGCTGGTACTTGGAGCTTGTTGAGGTACAGTTATCAGGTTAGATCTTTCACCAGGTGGAGCTCTTTGTACTGGTGCTTTACACATTGGACAATTATTTCGATGCTTCAACCATTGAAGAAGACAACTGGAAAAAGAGATTGTTTCTAATGAGCAAGAAAAATATTGCACACTTATGGGAAATAATGTGGTCATTTTATTTTTAATATTCTGTAAAAAAATATTTCTCATATGAAGAATGACTGTAGACGTGTCAAGCATTATCGGTAAATACTGTCATATTTTATATTAATGTCCCCAATATGTCAATGTTTTATCATTCCCCATAATCATAAATCAGAGCTGTCGCCAATGCGTATGAGGTGCCGTTTTGCTATTTATTCCTCATTTTCTGATATCAAAAAATATTTTCTGGTATCAAAAAATCGATTTTCTGATATCAAAAAATCAATTTTCTGGTATCAAAAATTATTTTTTGATATCAAAAATTATTTTCTGATATCAAAAAATATTTTCTGATATCAAAAAATCCGAATTTTTGATATCAAAAAATTGATTTTCTGATATCAAATAATCCATTTTCTGATATAAAAAAGTCTATTTTCTGATATCAAAAAATCGAATTTCTGATATCAGGAATTCACTTCTATTTTTTGATATCAGAAAATCGATTTTTTGATATCAAAAATTCATTTTTTGATATCAAAAAATAGAATTTTTGATATCAAAAAATCAAAACTATTTTCTGATATCAGAAATTCATTTTCTGATATCAGAAAATATTTTTTGATATCAAAAAATCGAATTTCTGATATCAAAAAATAGAAGTGAATTTCTGATATCAGAAATTCGATTTTTTGATATCAGAAAATAGACTTTTTGATATCAGGAAATCGATTTTTTGATATCAAAATTAGGATTTTTTTATATCAGAAAATATTTTTTGATATCAAAAAATAAGGAATAAATAGTAAAACGGCGCCTCATAAATGCGAGAGTAATATCCCAATGCAGAGATGATATGTAAGAGCGAACAAGTGCATAAGTAAATAAAATAAGGACACAGAATTCATTTGGATACATTGTGCACTTGCATGGATACATTTGAAAAATCATTGCAAATAAAATAAAAAAAGTCAAAGTAAAATTATCTCCCTTTCATTGTATTGGACAATTAGGGTAATTAATTCTTTCACGCACATCTCCATAATGTCCTTTCTTTGTAAAAGGTTTCTTCAAAATCATTCAAGTAGTTTAAGAGGAGGTGCACTTAGAGGTAACTTGTGCAGAAGGCGAATCAAAGAAAAGTCAAATTATCTCCCCTTCTCGGTTTCAAACAACTACTGTGAAAGTACCATTGTTCGTTGGGTTCCAATTTTCGTGGATTTCTTGGTTCACTAAAACCACGAAATTTAGTTCCCACCGAAATGCGTTTTTAAGTAGAGTTCTAATGCATAGAAGTCGAAAGCCACAAATTTAAGTGTCCACGAAATAGTGATATTTATGAAATCAGCGAAAATTGATGTCCACGAATAAAAGTTCTACCACAGTATTATATTCTTTCATGCACATCTCAATATAATGTCTTTCCTTTGCATAAAGTTCAAAATCCTTCAAGTGGATTCAGAGGAGATGTGCTTACAAGAATTGCGGACAAACAGGCAGACAAGCAGACAAGGCAATTCATATATACCCCAAAACTTCATTTGCAGGAGGTATAATGATGAGAAAAAGTAACTTTTATATGCAAGTTTGATAAAACAGAAATTGCTATAAAATCAATTCTCTGCAGATAAAATATGATTTATTACACTTAAATAAAAATTTTTCCTGTTTAGAGAATACATTCATGAAGACTAAATAAGAAGTCTATGATAATTCTTAGAAAAATATGCCACTTTTGCTAAAATACTTTACTGCACAATTATTTTTCTACAAGTTTAGTCCTTCATTCCATTATTTATCATTCAAATACATGTAGTAATAAATTTATCATAAATATGTCTAATACCAATCAATTTTCGATTATAATTGATAATTACAGCATCACAAACTATTTGCATTTACTTACGGCATGTGAAAGCAGTGGTGGCATCTACAAATGGCTATATATTCATTGTTGCGAAACTCTTCCAAGCAAACTGCACAAGTCTGTATAAAAACATAAAATATAAATGTAATATGTTTCACTTTTACATTGTCAATCTAAGTGGAAAATTGTGCAAGTTTAAATAAAATGTATTAGTTTTATGTTCTAAAATTTAGAGCTGTCGGCAAGGACTGACTAGTACCTGTGCAATTGCATTTTAATTGTTGAAAGTACTTGGATCAAAATGAAAAATTTCTGAGTAAAAGGTGCACAAGTCCTTATGTACAAAAATATCCAAGTAGCTGTATCTTTTTCATATTTGATGAATTAATCTGAAAATAACAGGTGCACAAGTTTATGTAGTATTTAGTTAGGGTTCTGACAAAACTTGAAGAGGTTCAGAAATTTTCACAGGACAATTAATGTCAGTGGACAGATGGAAGAACAAATAGGGTGAAATTCCCCCTAAATTCACTGTGGGAGACACATTAAATAACAACCCTGTATTTAACTGTATAATGTAACTGTCCATATTAAATAAAACATTACACACTTTATACCCAAAAATATTCTTTTATACATCAGAATACAAATAGATTTTTTTGACAGTACAACAATTATACTTTAATTTTTAAAGCGTCCATATGAAAGATGTAACATGTCACTTTGCTTTTTTAAAGCTACATAAATCTGTATTTTTGTTAATTTTCCCTTAAATCATCACCACAAAAATATTTTATACTTTGATCATCTTTAAATTGACATTTTTGTTACTTAAGAATTTGTAGTCTTATTGGTGAGTAAAAAGCATTGACTATAGCAATCTGGAATGAAGCATGCTAGTGCTTCATGTGAAAAATGTGGTCCAGTCCATGCTTTTGAAAGACAATAAAACTACAAAATATTGCATTTGATACTATACAATTATAGCATGTGGATGAGGGGATCCATGATTTTATCGCATCAACCAAGATAGACAATATAGACTTAGGATTTTGTCCTCGGTCTATATTGTTGTTCTTGGCTGGTGGTATAAAATCATGGACTGACCTCATCCACATGCTACAATTCGCCGTTCCAGAAACTGAGGAGATTGCATAAAAATTTTGGTGTACGAACAATCTATTTTCAACCAATGATGTTTTGTTATTTACGTTCTAAACCAATCAAAATATTTTGGTGTACGCTCTACCCACGATGCTTTAGTTTCTGAAACGGCGAATTACATTATTATTTTCCTAGATACACTTCTCCTCTGCTTTTGACTTTGGATTGATTTATGATGGCACTCCACAAAATATTTCGTATAAAAAGAAATTATATTTAATTTGCCATATAGTCAGTAAACAATGTTGGATACATCCATGGGTGTACTTTATGTCAATTGAAAATACCCAGGGCATCTGAAAATATAAACGGCAGGAGTTTTAAATTGTCTACCATCCATGATTTTCAATAAGTAATCTTGTGTTAATACTACAGTGAAACCTGTCTAAACCAAACCCTCTGGGACTGAAGAATTTGTTCGGTTTAGACAGGTGTTCGGTTTACACAGGTTCAAAATAAATAGAAATTGATAAAAAGGGTCTTTACATCATGTTCGGTTTAAACAGGGTTTCGGTTTAGTCAGGGTTCGGTTTAGACAGGTTACACTGTATTCACTTATTGAAAATCATGGATGGTAGACAATTTCTTTGTCTAGATTACTCCAGCTCTTTGTTTACTTTTGTTTTTGTCAAGGAGTCACACGCTGCTGTCTATTTACTAACTAAGTGCAGTGAAGGAAATGATAGGCAGGACTCGTAACCAATCAAATATGCTGATTTCTGTATATGAAGCAGACTGAATATAATTATATACATTTAAATCACCAGTGTAATGAAAAAGTCATGAAAGCATGCCAAAAGGTACTTTCCATATCCAAAACACTTTTATGAAAACCCATCATTCAAAATGTGATGTTTATAAATTGATTCAGATACCTACTGTTGGAAACTTCTTCTTTTCTTTATACTGAATCTGAAAAATAATCAAGCAAAAAAATTGTTTACTTATAACATATCACATATTTCTTCCATTGCTATAGACCCTTTCACGAAAATTGGGCTCCTATGATTTTGAGTGGAAAAAATGATGTCGTAAGACAATTAATCAAGACATCATGTATATTAAGACATTGCATTTTAATGATAAATATTCGAATGATGACACTCATCCAAAATTGGATTCTAGATGTGTCAGATTGATATGAATGCCCGACCAACGAATAATCTATAAAGCTCCAACAAAAATCTTACAATGAACAAACTAGAACTTACTTCAATAATCTGAAAATAATCAGTGTAAGCTAATATACCAAACAGCAAGTGAATACCTCAAGCCATATTTCACAGAAATTTCAGCTGTTTTCTTATGAAATTTTAAAGTTCAAAGGACAACAAAGAAAACAAACATTAATGAATACGATGAAACTAAATGTTAATCATACTGTAACTCATTCATAAACTCACATTCTAAATATTTAGTCAATACCTTTATTTTTTTTCTCAGAAAAGTCCAGAAACTGTAAATTCATTAATTTTAAAGTTCATAGGACAATAACTCCCAAAAAGAAATGATGAATAAAAATGAAATCCAAATGTGATCATTAACTCATCAATACCGGTAAAAAGCTCTAATTACAAATATCAAGTTGAAATCTCAAGCCATACCTGTTAACCCTTCAACATTGGGAGGGAGACTCACATTAACTCATCAAATCTCCCACATGGGAAGGTTCTCCCTTGTGGGAGACCAAATCTTCCACAAAAAGAAAGAGTCTCCCACAATATCCCCATTTGCAAAATAATACAATATTTTAAGAAAAAAAATGTTATTTTCATACATTTTGTTTATTTTACTGCTTTATATATACTGAAAACAATTATTATGTACACAATATGACAATACATGTAGTAGCAATCCAAAGCAGTTAATTATGTTGTTTTAGTTAATTAATCTTATAATGGTATATGCTAATAACTCATTTTTCTGTTAAAAATATTTTTTTATCACAAGAAAAATTTTTGAAAAATGCCTGTTTAAGGTCGTCATACAAAATCTCCCACAAACAAAAACAGTTATGAGGGAGATCTCCCACAAAGTCCTTCTTATAGGTTAACACCTATGCTAAAGCTATCTTAAAAAAAAAAGTCAGGATAACTTGTTTGCTGTTGAATGATTGAATAATGAACTAAAAATGACAGACAGTTGTATAACATATCAGCCCCTCAACTCGAAA
This sequence comes from Modiolus philippinarum, assembly GCA_002080025.1. NCBI lineage: Eukaryota > Metazoa > Mollusca > Bivalvia > Mytilida > Modiolidae > Modiolus > Modiolus philippinarum. The sequence continues at coordinate 19,384 of MJUU01017536.1, read as the reverse complement.
ACAAATCTACAAAACGAAGTGCTCATGTTCTTTCTGTAAAGCTCTCAGATTGCTACATATTTCAGTGTCTATCAAAAAATATACTTGAGAACAAATTAAGAAATTATTAATGCTTAAATAATTAAAGACTGAGATAACTGGTTTTGATGGAAAATTCTAATGTCAAAACTAAGTGAGGAAAATTAAGAGATAACCATACTGTATTTTAGGATCTGAATGGGTTAATCCTAGATTTTACTATCGCAAACAGTTTTCAGGTGCTGGAAAACGTATGCTTGTGACAGTAAAATCTTAGATTTACACCTGCAGATCCTAAAATACAGTTTGGTTATCTCTATTCTAATGCATATGCAAAAAAATATCGTTTCAAATTGACTTTAAATAAAATGTAGTTTGGTTTGTGTCGCTAATGGTTCCGACAGTAAATCGTGGATTTTACCCGCTGAAAATTTTTATGCGATCAAATCAAAATTAGCGTTAAAAACATTAGTCCATTAGAATTCAAGATTTGAACAAAAAAAATGAAGAATCTCCCTTTTATTGCTACATTAGGCCATTCAGATTTAGAATTTCATACATATTTGTACAATATTTTTGTCAGTGGTACCCAAATTGACACAAAAAATTCCAAGAGTTATCTTGTACATGATATTAAAATGATTGGAAAATTTTAAACCCATCATTCAAGGTCAAAACATTTTTTAACACATGAGTTTAGGATGGTACCCCAAAAAAATCATTAGGGTTTTGGTAAAGAATTTCACTAATATATTTAATATTCAATAGATTTTGGGAATTATATTTCAGATTTTTACCCTGTATTTAATACTTTAACAAAGGTTTTTAGGGATACCTAAATCCCAATGTAAAACTTATCTAGTAAAATTAAACCCTAAGTTTTAGACATTGTAAGTATTGCTTAAACAAGATGTGTTTGTGAAACACTACATATGCCCCCAGATTCCAATTTTTACCCCTTTTTGACCCCTATGACCTTGACCTTTGACCTTTGACCTAATTTTTTTTTTGCATATTTATGTTCCTCTTGACTAGACCTATACACTTGCCAAGTATCAAAAGTCTACCTTATATAGTTCAAAAGTTATAGCCAAGGTTAAAGTTTCGGACGCACAGACAAACAGACAGACAGACAGACAGACAGACAGACAGACAGGACAAAAACAATATGCCCCCCAATCCTCGATCTGGCGGCATAAAAATATTACAAAATCTTACCCTTTTATATCCTCTTTCTTCTCTTGCACGACATCTCAATCTAATCAAAATATACAAAACATAAAATTATTTTGCATCTCTGATGTAACAAAAATTTTAATTGGTGCATTGGAACGGTGTATTACTAGCTTCAGTTTCAAATTTTTTTGCATATGATCATGTCAGATTTTCAGACTACTTAATCAAGGACCCTGATAGAAACATGCATCTAGCTGTTACAAGATAACGATCAATATCCCAGTCCTAAGATATGGATACTGCCCTCTACACAAGTAACTTTTATGTTATATGGGAGTCTTAAAGGATGATATACAAATTTTTTCCCTGACATCGCCCTGAGCTAAGAGTTATGATCCATTTTTCTCCTCATTACTATTAATTGGCAGATTAAGTTCCATTTTTGGAGACACATGTTTCAAATTACCTCCCTTTGCAGTAGAGTTTCAGTATGATTAAAAGTAAAAATTTATGATTATTTGAAACAGAACAAAATTATTATCTCAAAAGCTACTGTTACTTTTGTCACTCAAGATAATGTTATGATCGTCGCAATTTGATTGATCCATGTTGCAATGCATCTAACTTGCAAATGAAGTTGCATTTTTCAGTAGACCCCTTAAGTCTATTATTGCATTGAAACATACTGGATTTGACAGAGGGCTGAAATTTCACTTACACTGTGACGGTTGCCACATGTACATGTGGAGCAAATCATGCATATCCTTCTGGAACACCTGATGATACTCCCGGTTTTCAGAGGCGGTTACTCTGTCATTGCTTTTGTTTTTGTGTTGTCTGGTTTATCATACCGTTATTTTTCAATTTTGTCCTCTTCAGTAATGTTTACGATACAGATTTGTCCTTAATTGTCTAAATACTTAGTGGACAAACAAATATTTTCCAATTTTCACCTCGGTGCGTTCTGAGGATTAAAAAAGTAACATGCAATATTGATTTTTATTTTTTTTCTACTTGTTATAAAAGGACGATAACTAATAAGCTACCCAGGAGAAATATTTCAACATCATTTGTAGCTTGGTGATTGGTGAGTGACAGGTGCCACATAAGGGATTGTATCTGTTTAACATATCTAGGTAATTAATGGGGATATAATTATACTGTAAACCGGGAATTTTCGCGCCGTCTTCATTTCGCGGTGAATTGACAGGACGTTAATTCGCAGTTTTGAATTCGCGCTGCCAAATTGATAACCATTGACTTCAATAATAGACAAGTATATTCGCGCCGTTTTATTTTCACGCTTCCATTCCAAACGCGAAAATCAAGAAAATAAAACTGCCACAAAAATTTCCCGGTTTACAGTATTCAAAAGAGAAATTTCTTCTTGAAATGAGAATTGTTCATTTTTAAATCTCATCTATGCTAATTCAGGTATTTACCTCCACATATAAATGCAGAATATAAAGCTAAGGAGCAGCGACACAAGGCCTATTCCAAGCAAGGGGAGCGATACATTTGGTGGAATATCTGACATTCCTCAGGGGTTCACTGAAGGGTCCATGTCTCTAATTCTGAAAAGACAAACAAAGATATATAAATTAAATTTTTGAAAAGATTCAAGCAATGTAACTGCTTGATGTATCCTTCATCTGAAATGACTTTTTTTTCACAGAATTCAAGTGAATTACACTAAATTTAGGCCTTTATAAAAAAAAATCCCAGATTCTCATCCAGCTTAAGTTGTACAACTTGTGCATAATCTGTTTGTCTTTGACAAGTTTAAATCAATCATGCAGCTTTCTTAATAGAAGAAGGATCAGTGAATCTTATTTTTTTTAACATTTATGGTGATTATGTATATATTTTGAAGAAAATTGCAGAAAATAGGGGAACAAATTTTGTTGGGCTAAAAAAAATGGGGCGAGGGCATGAGAATCTAGGATATATATAGATTATATATAAAGTATGATGGTACAACCTCTTGTATCAGATAGAGTCAGCTGAATGAGCTGTATCACTACGAGTCACGCCAGCGACGAGTAGTGATGCGAATCATTCAACCGACCAGACATGATACAAGAATGTTATACCATCACATTTCTGTTCATAATGTGTTTAGGGCTTTTCCAGAAAAAAAAATGTACAGGGGGACAGGAATGCAAATTATTTATTTTTACCTTGGTGGGGGTGTTAAACTTTAATTGTACCTATTGCTTTTACCTGAAAATATAATTAAAATTATGGTGGTGGTACCCTAAATTGTGACTTGTGTTCCTGCCCCCCTGTACATTTTTTCCTGGAAAAGCCCTTATCTAACATTCTACAAAAATAAATGTTTATAAAAAAGTTTTATTCATTTGACGTTACGTTGTTTTCAGTTTATTGTAATTATATGTCTCTGGTTTAGCCAAGGAACTATTTTATGCTTGACGTGACGTCTTACTTTTGTTGATATGGATACACGCGCGACGTCGCACCTAATTCTGTGTGGTGATACAACTTTTTGTATCAGACACCCTGTAGTAGGTAGTATTTCTGTCATATTTTATAGAAAAACACTTGTAATGTAAGCTAATTTTTTACTATTGCCCGATTCTCAGCAAGATGACTTTGTACAGTTGTATTTAAACTGCTATACTAATGCATTGATAAAAATAGATATATTTGTATACAGTCAAACTCCAATGGCTCCAACACTCAAGGGACCTTTGAAAACAGTTCAAGCCAACGGGGTGTTCGAAATATCGAGGTTGAACTGTGTTTGAACTTGAACAAAGGGACCACAAAAAGGGTTCGAATCATCCATGGTGTTCGAGTTATTGCAGTTCGACCCATCTAAGTTCTACTGTATGCTGAAGGAAAAATTTTTTAAAAAGTAAATCTACACCAAATTCTAGCAAATTTGAATGTAAATTTCTTAAATTATTGATATCAGTCTTAAAGAGATAAAAAACTCAAATATCAAAAATTGTACAATGGATCTATGAGTTACTTACATTATGAAATTATAGACAAGTATCCCTATTTTTTGCTCTTGTATGTCTCTCATAATCAATGTTATATAAAAAGAAATTATTTAATTTCTTAAAAAAAAAATCAATTTAAAAAGTAAAAACTACCATTGAATATTCAGATCTATAACTAGGTTCAATAAAACATTTTTTTATTTGTTCAACATGATAGGTGAAAAAAATAAAGAATTGTATTGCTAGTGTTAAAAGCGAATTTAATTTTTTTCATCAACTAATCTATTTATTTCACAGATTTTCTGCGGAAATGATAAATTCAGCGACATTTTGAACTTTTTTCATTATTTCAGTGACAAAAAGCATTTCAATTCAGCGACATTATATTTTATAAATTCAGCAACATTAACCTGTAAAAATACATGACACCTGTGAGGCTTTGCCCTTCTTATGCCCCTACTCACCACAAATAGATGGATACAAGTTTTGATTTGATTGGCAGAGAAACTAAAACGGTATCTAAGGGTAATGAATACATCGGCAAACAAAAGAACAAGGAAAGGGAAAGGGGAAATTCTAAGATCATAATTCCAAAATCACAGCAACACGAATTGAGACAGTATGACAAAGACAAAACAAATAAACAAAAACGCCACAAATTTCTTAATATAGCGGTGTGAATCCTGTAAAAATTGAGGTATCATCAGGTGCTCTGGAAAAGTAAGCATGATCAGCTCCACTTGTGGCACCCGACACACTGCCAGTAAAAATTCGGTTTTGTCACAGTCTGTGTTAGTCAGTCCGGTAACAAACTCTGGATCTACCCAAAGATATCTGTACTCATTTGTGAAACAGAAACTTTGTAATGGCCTGTCAAATTGTAGTTACAATTGCAACAGTGACTGAACATAGCCTTGATGTATAAGTTTTTGAGAAGTTTGAAAAAGTTATATATTTTTACAGTCAAAATTTATTGTTCATCAAATTCATTTTCATTCTAAATTATATGAAACTGTGAGATTTTTTAAAAATTCTGCATTGTCTCTTTGCATACAATCTAAAGAAAAAAATCCCATTGAAATCAGATGAAAAATAAAAATTTAATGTAATCCACATGTTTGCGATTTTTGCCCCGTTGGGCCCCTCATAGCTTGGAAAAGAAACAAGTTATCAAAATCTGATGATTCAGCACTATGTTAATTTTTCATAAGGAATCCATTGCAAAAAACTGCATCAAAATCGGACTAAAAATTGAAAAATTAAAATTTTTGAAATTCACCTCTTTTGGGCCCCATTTATCTCGTGAACAGTACATGCCATGTGAAATCCGTTGGCCTACTGCTGATTGGAAATTTACTCTGGAGGACACTGACAGAAACCCCATCAAAATCCGATAAATAATAAGATTCTACAGCCAAATATGTGAAAACACCCAATTTTGCCCTTTTTGGCCCCTTTTTTAAAAACAAGAGGGGCCAAAACAACCAAAACCCATCCCAGCCTTCCTTTTATGCCAAGGAACACTGTTTTAAAATTTCATAAGAATTGGTCAACTGGAACTTAAGTTATTGACCAAAAACAAAAGTGTCTACAGACGACGACGACAACGACGACGACGACGACGACAACAGCACCATACCATTATACGACCTCAAATTTTTTGCGGTCGTATAAAAATTAAAAAGATCTTTTTTTACATAACAAATTCTATAGATATCAAGAAACATTTTAATATAAATAAGTTTAATGTTTCTTTATATAAAATAAAACAAAATATAAATTTTTTTTGATGAAATTTTACCGGACAGTCACATGTCAAGGTCAAGGTCATGGGGTCAAATATTTTGGTACCAACCAATAGGTCTCCCCACAAGAATACACATGCAAAATATGAAAGTTCTATCACTTAACGTTCATAAGATATACTCAATGTTAAAGTTTTTATGCATTTGTTCACATGCCAAGGTCAAGGTCACAAGGTCAAAGATTCTGGTACCAATTAAAAGGTCTTGCTACAATGAATGCACATGCAAAATATGAAAGCCATATCACTTACCATTCAAAAGATATATACAATGTTTAAGTTTATAGTTTTTTTTTAAAGAGGCAAGGTCAAGGTCACTAGGTCAAAAAATTTGGTATCGTCTGAAAGGTCTTGCCACAAGGAGTACACATGCAAAATATGAAAGTCCTATCACTTTTCATTCAAAAGATATACCCAATGTTAAAGTTTTTTGTGGACAAACAGACAAACAGACAGACAGACCAAAAACTATATGCCCCCCGAATCTTCGGGGGGTGGGGGGTGGAGGGTGGGGAGGGGGCATAAAAAAAGATTGGTCACGTCATTGATTTTGAACTTCAGTCTCCGAGAAAAAAAAATACCTCTAACTAGTACTGTCCTTAACAGTTGACCCTTTTCTGAAAATTTTGATTTGCATCTTATATGAAATTTATATTCATCTAAATTGTGTTTATTTTTTTGTACCGGTATAATCTATTTAAAACTGGATGTCGCTGAATTTACATATGATAGGCAGAAAAGACGTCGCTGAAATGATGTACAGAATTACTCAAAAAATGTTGCTGAAATGATAGTCGCTAAAATGATACTGTCGCTGAATTTATACGCACCCATTTTCTGATTTTGTAATGTTGGTACATGCAAAGTTTGATGACCCTACCACAAACCTGTCAAGTTTTGAAAACTGCCTCGACTGAGGTTTACAAAAATTTTCAAAGATCAAAGAAAAAAATTAAAAGATCAAAGAAATTTGCCCTGAAATTTGGTTAAGATTTACGAAACTCTCAAGTCCGATTGTTTAGGACTTGACAGGTTTGCTTACCCTGCATAGTTGCAAAGAAACATGCCCAGACGCAGACATGGAAGTAGAGGTGGACACCAAGGGTACTCCAATAGTCCCCTTCAAGTGGCCTCAACTTCATTAAGGCAAACTAAAAATGCAGAATGACTTGAAAAATGTCAATTAAGCTCCATAAACCTGAGCTTAAAATGCCGATCTATCCATGAGAGTTCCTGATATACAAAAATTTCAAATCACAATTGTACAAGTTGTATTGGCTTAATTAATTTAGATTTTTTTCTGTAAAACCAGACTAGATTGTAGATAGGTCTCTCTGAATAAAAAATTCCATGAGGTAAAGCTAATTGCTCTTTCTTTAATTTTTATAGATGGATCAAGTCTCATTTAAGGGGGTTACATCTGACATTTTTAAAGATAATTGTTGATTGAGGTAGATCAACACTACATGGCGCATTAAACTGGTCCACCGTTTCACAATGCTACACTCGTTAGGAACGGGTGACGGCCACTGTTACGTCGTGTTTCATTGGTCGAAAGTGTTGATTGTTTTAATTTTTTCCGGGAAAATATTCACATCACAGCCGTAACGTCTTTGGTAACGTCTCGTAAAATCACGGGGTTAGAATCTTGACCTCGGGATTTTTAGCTGTCACCTGTTGTTAGTGTAGCCAGCGTAACACAACAGGAACCCAGTTTATTGGCGCATATCCAAAATCGAGTCAGATACGGATGTGACTTGATTTTTAAGCCAGAATATTCTATTTTCAGCCTTTTCGTTGTGATGTCATAATAAATTGACAAATCTGTATCATTCACTTTCCCGTGAATTATCTCCCTTTTGCTTTGAATATTACCGATTTCGTTAAATATATACAATATCTCTCTTAATCCAACGGTGACATATAGATTTTATCAGGTCAAAATATAGCTGTATGTCTCAAAAATATTTTTAAAAAATGAAAAAAATCTGTCTGGTATATTTATTTCATATGATAGCCAAACAATAAGCATGTTCTGTAAGTTCCCTATATACCGGTATTCTTTGTAAATATTGCTGAAAAATCATGAATTTGGCCTGATTTTTAAAGTCAGATATCAGGAAAAGATGATCGATGACACATCATTTTTATTTTGTTTTTGGAATTTAGACTAATAAGACCTTTAAAATATCTTAAAATAAAAAAATTCTGTCTGATATTTTTATGAGGCTTGACCTACCTTAATTCTGTTGGAGATGAAAAAAAACTTTGAAAAAAGGTGTTCCATCCTTAACCCTATGCCAGTCCCCCTCTTGATCCCCTATTATGAAACATCCCATTAAAATGATTTGAAAACTAAACTGACAAACATGAAGAATTTCAAAAGGTAATCTGTGTGTTACTTTAAAAAACTGATGTTAACACATGCAATTTAGAACTAAACACAAGTTTTATTCAATTATGACATTACTTCATAAAATTATATCAACTAGAATGTCAGTTGTTCCAAGAACAATTGATAGGTATTTTCCAAAGTTGCGTCATTATGTTCTCATTATTGATTGTCCTAACAAACTGGCTTATTCTTTATTTTATTTATAAAACTATCATTTTAATCATTAAACAAACATTCTAAGCTTCATATGTATCTATTTTTGATAATTTAAACGTCAAGTACAGTTGTTTTTTTTACTTTGACAATACCTCATTCAAAGGTCAAGTCCTACTTAATACTTTTTTGAATGGAAAGTCTACATCATTCACAAAAAATGAGTTTTTGGTCTATCAACCCATAACTATAATGACTATAATGGGATTGGTATCTCCGGATTCCACTTATAGTTAGGTTTAAGATGCCTACTTCAAATACCTCGTATAATTTCTGATCTACATAAGGAATCAAAAGGGCTAATTTAATTTTTATTTTCCCTAGTTTATGTCCAGCAAATTTTTAGTATGTCCATCTAATTATTGTGTCAAGCTGTTAAGTATGTCCACACTCATTTAAATTACACATGTTCAAATTGCAGTGGTCGACATGCTGCTTTCGTTTCATGCTGCGCTTGGCATAGCATAGCCCTTTATTTCGTACTAAAATTACTAATTTTGCTTTGATACTGATTATGTTACATATTTAGATAAGATTGCTGAAACATTTTATTAAAATGTCATCTAATTATCTATCACCTATGATAAACATTTCGCAAAGTATATAATATAAATATAAATTTGTTAATAATTAGAATTGACAGCCATTTAAAACACATGTACATATACTAAGTAGTAACGAAAATATCAAATGACAGATATGATACTGCTACTGTTACAGAATTACAGAATTGATAAAAATAACTTATGAATCAGACATTTCTAATTCTATTTACATATCAAAGCTAACATTAAATTTAAGAAAACTTAAACAAGAGGCTCTCAAGAGCCTGTATCGCTCACCTGGTCCTTGATTAACATAGACATTTTATGTTAAAGAGCCCATATATATAGTTAAAATATAAATCCAATATCCCTTATTAGTTAAAGGAGAGAAGGCCTCTGTTAGTGTTTCCCATTGGGTCCAATGTTAAACTATGTTCCCTGCTGGCAGTAGTCTTGGATAAAGTGTGAACCTAAAAAAAAACAGTTTTCTTTTCAGGGGTCCAAATAAAGACTATTTTGACCAAGTTTGGTTCCATAAGCTAAGTAGTTTAAGAGGAGATCTTTGAATGTGTTTTCCCATAGGGTCCAATGTAAAAACTAAGATCCCCACTGGCCGCCATGTTGGATATCGCGCTGACCTGAAAAACACCTTTTTGCGAGGGACCATTCATTAAGTATTGCAGCCAAGTTTTGTTCCAATTGGCTCAGTAGTTTCAGAGAAGAAGATCTTTGAAAGTGTTTTCCAATAGAGTCCAATGTTAAAACTATGTTTCCCCCTGGCGGCCATCTTGAATATTGCCCTGACATGAAAAACACCTTTTTTGCAAAGGACCACGGAAGGACTGTTATGGCCAAGTTTGGTTCCAAATGGCTCAATAGTTTCAGAGAAGAAGATCTTTGAAAGTGTTTTCCCATAGGGTCCAATGTTAAAACTATGTTTCCTACCAGCGGCCATCTTGAATATCGCCCTGACCTGAAAAACACCTTTTTTGTAAGGGACCATTCAAGGACTATTGTGGCCAAGTTTGGTTCCAATTGGCGCAGTAGTTTCAGAGAACAAGATCTTTAAAAGTGTTTTCCCCACATGGTCCAATGTTAAAACTATTTTCCCCGCTGGTGGCCATCTTGGAAATTGCGCGATCCTGAAAAACACCTTTTTTGTAAGGGACCACCAAAGGACTATTGTGGCCAAGTTTGATACCAATTGGCTCAGTAGTT
>MJUU01017533.1:17670-31980 GCA_002080025.1 Modiolus philippinarum | reverse complement strand
TCTCCGTATTTTGAAGATGTGCATTTCGTCTAGTTTTAAATAATGACTCTGTATTGTAAATACCTTCATTTTTAAGCCGAAATTTCGAAGTTTTTCGATTTCGTATGAAAATGTCACAAACCATGCGGAATGCAAAAAGTTACGTCGGACTGATGTCATCCCCATGTTTAAGAACTCATAAATTATAAAATAAAGATTTTGAAGAGCATAGAATCATTCTTATTATAAATGTGCATTATGTTGCCTTCTGTTTACATATTCGATAATGCCGATATCTTAAAAATCGACGAACTTATTACGAATTTTCTATTTCGAAATCAAATGTCACAAAAGATGTAAGCGACGTCCAGTGGCTCAAAAAGACGTTAACGTCACGGAACGACTTGTTTTTAAATAAATCAGTTTAAAAAATCAGAAACAACTTGGTCATTAAAAAATACACACACGAACAAAAACAAAGGGGGCGGACAGGATAAAGGGGAACCGGGAGATGGGAGAGAGGGGCGGGAGAAAGGGAACAGGAGAAGAGAAAAAAGAAATGAAAATCAGAAGATGTGGGAGAAAGAGAGGGCAGTAGAAAGGAGCGATGGATGGAGACAGGAGAAAGAGGCGAGAGAAAGGAGAAAGGGAGAAAGACACCCCTGTCCGCCCCCTCAACATAGGTAAATAAAAAAATGCAAAATTTAGTCATCCGTTTTATAAATAAACTGAAGTCTGACACTAACGGCCTTTCATTTAGTTCCTAATTATAATTTCTCCGTATTCACGTAAATAAAACAAGAATTATAATAATTCATGCATAATATTTTTTAATTATTTACACCTTGACTGGAGATGAAGAGCAACTTTAACTGTTCTGTCCCTTTGTCATACCGTTTGTTATAGTTAACTGGAAATTATATAGAATAAACCACGAATACTCTTTATTTCATTCATGATTTTTATGAGGGGTGGTAAAAAGGGATTCCGAAGAAAATCTAGGATCAGACATTTGGTGAATTCAAAATTAACAGAATATGAAGGGCTGAAATAAAAATAAGCAGGATAATAGGCTCAATGATTGCGTAAAAAAAAAACAGGAGCAGATGTTCCTCAAAAGGTCGCCATAAAAATCAAATGGTTGCTCCCACATATGCATATTATCCAACAACCAAACCAAAAAACAAACTGACCACATGCCTATGCAACATGATAAAGAACAATGAGTAAAACAATGCACACAAAATTTAACACAACAGCTCTACTCAAAGTTCTGTTATATTTTAAAAACCGTCATACATCCGGATACTAGTATTTAAATCCAAAATAGTTTCAATGTTAAAATTGCCTGTACATGGTTTTAAGAAATGATTCAGCTAATGCGAAATCTGAAATATGAAAAAGAATGAAGTAAATATCCGTTTTATTCAAGTTATGTTCATTTGAAATCTTTCGATCATTTATTCGGTGTGATGGAATTAATACGTAACTTTCGAGGTAGGAGTTGTTTGTGTGTTGAGCTGTCAGTATACATAAAATTGCCGTAAATGGTTTTCACGCAATAAATGGTTTAATTGTTCCTTTTTAATATATAATCTTTTTTATCCTCGGTCTATTTTTGATGGAGGCGGGAATCCCGGGCGGGAATGAACTTTCCTGCATAACAGTTTGGATTCCTGGCACTTCGAATAATATAAATTGCTGACATATTGCCTAATATAGCAAAGAATTGTTTATAAATGAAATAACGCATACCAAAGTTGGCCATTTTGAAAACTTATGTGTCTTCGTGACAAATTAATTCAAAATAATAATACAAATTACCAAATTTGTTGGCAAAGAAATCAATCAAAGGGCCTTGAAAAAGGACACCAAAATCAGCTAAATTTGTATACCGCGACTCTGACTATTTTCTATAAAAAACCAATGGAGAGCAAACATTGTTCGTCCTTATGTGAACAACCGTCGGAAGAAGGATCCGATTTTAAACAAACTTTTTCGGCAGTCCCGTATTTGGGTAGTTATTGTCTATATATGAATTATATAAAATATGAATAGACCGAGGATAAAAAAGATTATATATTAAAAAGGAACAATTAAACCATTTATTGCGTGAAAACCATTTACGGCAGTTTTATGTATACTGACAGCTCAACACACAAACCGACAACTGATCCTAGCAGATATTTACGAGGGAATAACCACCACCCTTGAGTCCAGAGTACACCCAAAATTTTAGACAAAGTCCAGAGTTCATATTTTTTATTTTGTTAATCTTTTTTTTTAATTTGAAGTACAAGTCCAAAATGCTATGACTTTTGAGTCCATGGTGTCCAATGGTCAAGTCAAAAGTACGCCCAAAACTGGGACTAATATAACATATTATATTAGTCCCAGGCCAAAATAAGGCTAAAGTCTCAAGTCTAAAAAGGGGGTTATACCCTCATATATACTCTTGCTTGTTTTTGAAACAACTTCATTTACCCGTATTTGAAAAGATTCACCACGAAATCAGATGATCGTTTACTTGAAAGAGTTTTATGTGTAATTTAGTGGTCATTATTGCTGATCGCATCGGTAGCACTTTGCAACGTATATCCTCTAAACAGGGACCTTTATATTCGCCCAAAACTAGCGGGTTTCTTTTTCCCGTCAGCAAGGACCATACAAAAGTAGTTAACCTTATAACCTATCGAAAATTTTCTGCTGTAAGGTGTTAGGAATAACAAAGATGTAGAAGGAAAGACGTGAACCATATAAATGGCTTATTATATATTCATATTTAATTTGTATACAAACAAAAGGTGATAAAATATAGGTGAAAAATGTAGTTGGTTAAAAGATGTAGTTGGTTAAAAAATGTAGTTGGTTAAAAAAAACAAATTTCAAGAATGACAGAAAGAAAGAAATATTAAAATGATAAAAAAGGAACCATGACGTCTTTACTTTTTCAATTCGACGTCTTCGAAAACTAAAAAAAAATATGCTTCTGACGTTACGTTCGGTGGTACCAATATCGTGCGCGACGTCCGTAACGTTTAAAGATGTCGTCTGGAATTTGAGTGGTAGCCTCAAATCAAACGATTGGTCTAAGACTTGGTATCAGCATTCTGTTGTATTCTTAGTTGTTTCTGTAAACGAGCAACTTCTCTGGCCTGTCTCACTGCATACTCGTAGAACATGTTTCTTGTTCCTTCTACTGTAGCTAACTGTAGACGTTGTGTGTATCTGAAGCTTTTCATGTCGTCAATTTTAGCTTTGTCGTACCTAATTTGTAATAAATCTAGACGCCTGGTCAGCAGTTTGATCTGTTCACAAGATTTACGAAATTTACATTCCGCAATGTATAGTGCGACTCTTGGGTCTTTACAAGTTTTGTCGGACATATTTGTTTTTCAAGATGCGTTTAATGACTAACGATGATATACTCTGCATGATGATGGTGTATGTTATATACATTTTTGCATTTACTCTTTGTCACATTCAGTGTTCAGTCAAAACGTAGGCAAACGGTGTCGACTGATATCATTCATATGCATTGGCATTTAGCGCGTGTCATGTTCGTTAAATGTGTTCAACAAAACAAGTCGGGTTTTTGCTATCAATCACTTGAATGTAAATGCATGCAAAATTCCAAGGCCATTGATGAAACGAATAAAACAGAGTAAAAATTAAATCAAATAAAAAATGAAATAATATAAAATCAAATTAAATAAAACTTATAAAAAAGAAATAAATAAAAATATAAAAAGTTGGTAAACTAAATAACATGTAAAATTTGTACTCAAATTCCAAACCTGTTAAAACATAAATAATTACGAAAGTTTTAATATCTAGGCACTTATTATTAATCAAATTTAATTTATATACACAAAGACCTAAACATGTTGCTTTTCTAAAAGTATTTACAGAAGATGACACCATAAATATGAAGTTTTGACTGCCATTAGCAGCCACTCTGTCGTCTGATCCTAGACATAGAGAATCTCGAAATATTTCAAGTAAATAATGAAACATCCCAAAATCCTACTAAATAAAAGTTGAGTTTCAAAAACACAATTCTAAACACGCATTGTAACATATAGATATATTTTTTCTTCAATCTTATATGTTCAGGCACAAAATGCTTTGATATTTATTACATGTCAAAACTTGCAAGCAAAGTTCTCATGCTAAACATGTTTCCGAACATGGTATTATGTTTAACGTGTTCAGATTCAGCACACAATGATGTGAAACTGAATTGTTTATCGGAGGAAAACGGTGTTAAACACGTTTACTGAGGACTATTATTTACAAAAGAACTCAGTCGAATCAAGCTGCGATACAGGGGATACAATTTACATTACAATAATACAATACAACAATGCAATGGCTAACAGGTGACAACAAAAAGTGAACATAATTACCATACACACTTACTATTCGAGCCAACCGGAGGTCAAGACATGTTCCGTTCCAAGATCGTTGGAAGGGCAGTGGCATCGTTAAAACAGCTTATAAATTTGTTTAACAAATATAGTCAATCTATTCATAACTGGAATATTACAAGCTTTTAATAATCCGTACATTTTATTCATCAGAGATATATAATCATAGGTCTCTAGTTCATAAATAGTGATTTGAAATGTCGTGACGTATCATTATTTACATGAATATGGTTGAAATTTACACCGGTACACCGGTTTAAGAATGTTGTGTAGAAAGCGAGACAACTCCGGTCGGAAAACGAGTTGTCTCTCACTTGAAGTGAAAATGTAAGTTTTGTTTCTGAACTGAAGTTTCACGCAAGTATAGAGTAATGCAGCTCATTTTACCCACTAAAAAAAAAAAATAAAAATGCAAACCAAACAATCTCCAATCTTGTGGCCTAATGGCACGATCTGCGTAGGTTTTCCTCCAGGGCTGTCTTTGGGCGAGCTGTTCTTGACACGAGAACGACGTTCCCGGGTAAAAAAATCGCCCAAATGACACGAACATCAACACGAGAACACTGTTCGCGGGTCGAAATTTGGTAGGAGTGCCTAGAACAAATATGGCGGACACTGGAGAGAAAAGTCTGTGTGAATTTGAACAATGTCCGATTACATTGAACAGCGATCTTTAATACATTCTTTTAGTGTGGAAAATTGTTTTCTCTTGTTTCAAAATAATTTTGAAGATAACAAAAATTTGTAGCGCGGTAACCGGTTGACATATGAGGCCTTTTTTCACATTGATAGCGGATTCGTTAATCTTTCATATATGGAGAGGTGGTGTACACGTAAAATAAACAAAAAAGTAATATAATCACTAAGCTGCTAGAGAGAAAAGTTCCTAATTCAACTTAAATAAACCTCAAAAAGTGAATATTCAATACAGGAGTTTGTCCTTAGCTATATTAGATATTACCGATTATTCGGATTTCGTTTGGTTTTATGCATTTGAATATTTTTTGAAATAGTGGATTTCCTATGTTTTTGGGTTCTAGTTCTGCTGATGAGGAATTAATTTCCGAAATGGCCATACAGCTCATCAAAATTTATTGCAGTTGGAGTTAACATATGTGTTTTTTATGGTCTCGTGTTCATTTACTCCATATTCTTTCGTAGATCCAGAGTTATAACTCAACTGAAAAACTGTTAAATAAAAACGGACTTTTCCTCGGGTGTCACAGTTGAGGCAGAACATGCTTACCCTTTCAAAGCACCTGATTATACCTCTAGTTAAGTTTTTGTTTGGGTTTCTGTGCAAGTACTTAAGTTTTATTGTTGTGTTCTGTTCATTTTTAACTTTTTGTTTGAACAATTTTGTTCATTTGTTTGGCTTTGTCGTTTGGAAAATATACATGAATTGATGAATTGCCGTATTTTAACAGTTAATGTGGACCTGCTATATTAGCAATGAATGTCAGTCAAGTATATCTGTCAGAAACATCTCAATATAAAAAAGTCAAGACAACATCACCGATTTCTCCTATCATTTAATATATGCCCAGATTTTTAAGCCAATTTGTCACCATCTTAGTTCCGTTCTAGGTGTTTGAGCTAGATTATCCGAGAACGGAGTTCGACTCGACCCGAGAGCGAAAATAAATCTCTCGCCCAAAGACACCCCAGGTGTCAAAACTCATGACCACTAGGTACATTTCCTTTCTGTGCTTGTTAAATTATTGTCCACATGCTCAAAGTCAAAGGGTGTTGGCCACTGTCTTTAATGACCTAAAGATCACGAAAAATGCAAGATCAATATAAACTTATGTCCAAGAATTGTTCAAAAATACAAACAATTCTGGTTTACATTAATAACTGTTTTAGTCTCATTGCATTTCCATTAATGCTGCATTCACACCTAATTCAAATTGAAATCCCATTAGTCAATTCGAATTACCGGTAGGGTAATTCGTATTGGAAGAGGTAATGTCATTAAAAAGTAAATTACAATTTGCATTAAAATATGCTTAGTGTTTGAAGAGGGTAGGAATGGGTGTACCCTTATGTTGACGGTAAAAAATTGCGCCAAATGACGTTAACTGTAAAATTTATGCCCTCACGATAAATTTTCAAGATATTTCTGCAAAAATATGTTTTGACGAATGACGATATGTTTTTTATCCAATTCACGATATCCTTATGAAATTCAAGTATAATTTCACAAATCACGCATATATATTTTTGACGATTAATGGTAAAACTTTGACCCATGTGACGTTAACGATAGCTGAAAAGAGGCATTTGACGGTTAACGATAAAGGGCATTCATACCCTCTTTGAACGTCAGTTGATGTTAAAGCAAATTGGATGTGTAGGAAGTGAATTAGTCAGATGGAATTGGAATGTGTATTCCGATTCAAATTGAAAATAGGTCGTGTGGACAAGATTTGTTGAATTGGAATTGAATTTGAATTCTATTCAACTGTCCTCCTGTGTGAACGCAGCATAAATACAATGCAATTAAAACAATTTTATTGAGGAACAAAGAGTGATATCCATGAGTTGTTGATATGTTGAAACTTTCGTGGTTCTGTTGAATGACAAGCCATATAGTCTCGTGTTTTGGGCGTGAGAGTCACACTTTTAAACTCCAAATCATGCTCTCAAGCTCACACCTTTCAATGTCACGCTTAGTAAACTTTCGTGAAAAAACAAATTTCACATAAGAAAAAATTATGTTTTCATGAAACAGAAATTTGAGGTTGACCCATATATTCTGACATATAACTGCATGGTTCATTTTCAATTTCAATGAATATCTAAATATAGGCACAAAGTGAGACAATTTTTTAATGGAAATCACAGATATGAAAGCAAATTTTATGGTTTCCTTTCTTTTTCTAACAAAATTTTGGTTTCAAAATCCTTGCAATGACCACATGAAATCTCTCAGAATGCATCATTTTTAGTATCCGTAAAATAAATTCTTGTTTGGCAAACCCCAAGAACTCATGTTTCACTCTGGGAAACCAAACCCTTTGACAGCGCTGACAAAGTGGCAGTTAGTTGAAAGAGTTCACAATGTTAGCTAACTTAAAGGGTCATGCATATAAGATTTTACTTAATGCTTGAAATAAAAAATATTTAACTTTGCAGGGAACAACATAGAAATAAAAAAAAAAATATTGAATTTGTAAGTTGAGGAATTGGGTACCTTGTGTCAAGGATTAAAAGTTCTATCATAAGTAAAGATTTGTTCCAGCCAGACAAAATATTATAGAATATGTTTTTCAGTAGAACAAATGTTACAGTATTTGTTCTTCACGGAATCAACTTTATGTAATAATTGTTCATGATCGAAGAAATTTTATGCCAAAGTTTTTAATAATTCTTCCAAAGGAATTATCTGTTAGGCCGAACAAATATACGTCGACATCTGGTGAGAATGAGTTCCAATTATTTGATCTGCACTGAAGAGACATAAGTTGTCAAAATGGCTATATGCAGACACAAAATTCACTCTAACTTCACTATTTCATTATTTCTTAACCAGTGGACACTCTGGGTTGTTACTAGTTGATCCTAGTTGAACTAGGACCAACTAACAGAATGAATTTGTAAGCATCAGTATCAACTCCAAATATTATAATTTTATTAAATTATGATATCAATTAATTTTAAGCTCACCTGACCCAAAGAATCAGTGTGAGCATATTACCATCACTTGGCATCTGTTAGTTTTTCACATTTTCATCTTCTCCTCTGAAACCACTGAAGCAAGTTCAACCAAATTTTACAGGAATCATGTATTGAAGGTCCTTTACAAAGATTGCTCATTTCATTCTGATTAGATAAAAAACATGGCCGCCAGCGCAGAATATAGCTTAACATGGAAAATAACTTTTTTTATACCCAGCATCACGTAGTGGCAAGGTATTATGTGATACCTTCAGTGGTGTGTCCGTCCGTCCGTCCATCCGTCTGTCCGTCCCCCGAAGGTTTCCGACTGATAACTTGTGAACGTAATAACATAAGGTCTTCAAACTTGGTATGTAACTTGTTTACCACAAAACTCAGGCCAAGTACAATTCCGGGTTCAGAGGTCCAAGGGGTTCTCGAATTATGCCCCTTGGAACTTTGAAATTTTGCAAATTTTAGGATTTCCGACTGATAACTTGTGAATGAAATAATATATTGTCCTCAGACTTGGTATGTAACTAGTTTACTACAAAACCCAGGCCAGGTTTGATTTTGGGCTCAGAGGTCCAAGGGGTTCTGGAGTTATGCCCCTTGAAACTTTGAAATTTTGCAAATTTTAGGGTTTCCTACTGATAACTTGTGAAGGAAATATATAGTTCCTACAACAAGAACTAAGTTGATTATGAAATTTCTCACATCGAGTTAAATAAATTTTGCAAATGTTTGAAAACAAGGCTTGCCGATTTTTTAAACATTTGAAAATTTATTTAACAAGATGTGAGAAATTCCATAATGAACATGTTTAAGTTGTAGAAAATGTTTCTCTAATGACATAATGTAAAACACCTAAGATTATGTTCCGAACAGATTTGGCGGGAAATTTCACGCGAGTTGTTCTCTCACTAGAGAAGAGAAATATTTTTATCACACTGGTCAGGCATTGGTTATATTTGCTTGAAATTAGAGAAATTTTCTTCGAACTTAGTGCGTAACTAGTTTACTACAAAATGCAGGCAAAGTTGGATTTTCTGTTCAGAGGTCCAAGGGATTCTGCAGTTATGCTCCTTGAAACTTTGAGATTGTGCTAATTTTAGGGTTTCTGACTGATAACTTGTGAATAAGATAACATACTGTCTTCTAATTTGGTATGTAAGTTTTTTTTCCATAAAACACAGGCCAAATTTTGGGTTTAGAAGTACACAGGGATCTGGAGTTATGCCTATTTAAACTTTGTAATTTTGTGAGACATGGTGGGGTATCATGTAATGCACCATTACTATTTTTAGCTCACCTGACCCGAAGGGTCAGTGTGAGCTATTGCCATCACTTGGCGTCCGTCGTCCGTCCGTCCGTCCAACCAAACTTTACAGGAATAATGTACAGAAGGTACTTTACAAAATTTGCTCATTTTATTTCGAACCGACAAAAAACATGGCCCTCAGTGCAGAAGATAGCTGAACATCATAGCGTGGTATGTGAAAAACATACTCTTCATTATCTTCTCTAAAACTATTCAAGCAAATTTAACTAAACTGTATTGGAATGATGTATTGAAGGTCCTTTGCAAAGATTACTCATTTCAATAGGATCAGACAAAAAACACTAATGCCAATGGAGAACATAACTTAACATTAGATCTCATTGGTAAAATACATCTTTTTTGGTCATGCATGGCATAGAAGCATTTTAATTTGTCAGGTGAGCGATACAGGCTCAGTCTCTGAGCCTCTAGTTATCTTCTTGTCTAAAACCACTGAAGCAAATTCAACCAAACTTTACAGAAATGAGGCTCATTTCCTTTTGGAAAATCACATTTTCATCTCCTCCTCTGAAACCATTATGGCAAATTCAATCAAATTTACAGGAATGATGTACGGAAGGTCCTGTACAAATTCTGATCCAATTAAAAACAATAACTGCCAGCATGGACTATAGTTTAACATTGGTCCCTATGAGAAAATCACATTTTCATCTTCCCGGAAATACTGGATTAAAGAGTTAGGTACAGCGATACCCCATGGTTGTAATGATAACATTAAAAGTGTAGGAAATCTGTCAAGTCCAGATGTAATTTGGTGAATGTGATGAATATATTGAATGGAAGCCAACACAGACCACTCTGCCATGGACACAGGCATTACACTGCTCCGCGTCTGCACGATATTTCAATAAGGCCAAAAAAAAAATTCTTGTTTCCTGCTTCTCGAACGACCCTGTTTTTTTGTTGCCGACCCTAATAATTTCATGCTGTTCGTGAAAAAGTTAAGAGCAGAAACAGACATTTTTATTGACAGTTTGGTGAAAAATATTACAGTCAAGCTTCAAAACGTAACACCACTTATTCACTTTGTTGAATATTGCCATAATTACGTTAAAATTAGCCCTAATTGATCAAAAACATTGAAACATAAATAAAAATGGTGCCCCTTTCTGGAAATTGAAACAAATAATGGACCGGATCAGAAAGGATACGTTATTTTTCCGGATCTTCCCAACAAAACGCGAAAAAATCATTTGGTAAAATAAAATAAAATGCCGACCGACCGACCCTATCATTCAAAGTGTGGTATCAGGAAACAGACATATATTTTTTTTTTGGCCTAAATGGTCTTCTTCCATTTATGACTATTCCACTAGATATTCATCACATTCATACCAAATTTAATTCTTTGCCCCTGTCAAAGCTTCATTCTTTCTACAAAACATGTTTAACATCATCAGTGACTGATTGATATTCCCTTGAATATAAATTAACAGCAATTGTTTGGGATATATCAAACCATAGACTGCTCAAACCTGTCCGCGAATCAGCCAACGAACCTGATAACCTGACATTTCTCAAAATTCAATTCTCCAATAAAGGCTTTGACACCATAAATCTCGCCATGTTCTACATCTAACAAAACAGTGCCATCAAACATTCCACCCTACTTCAAAGATCAATCTGTTCCTCTTATTTCTTATTCCTACACTAAACCCATTGCAACTGTCATTTTCAATTACAAATGGGTATTGCATGATTTCAAAATTGACGACTTCAAAGCCAAACCACCTGATTGCGCTTGCTCCACTTCTCCCTTCAATTACAGTCGGCTGAAAACGTGATAACGGGTGACCTAGATATTATAGACAATATCAAACTATGAGAGGTCTTTTCAAAAAGTTCCAAATTCCGTGACCCCCAGCATACAATGTATCAACTGGAAGTACAACTTCAAAATTTTGATGGATACAGTTGATGACTATGCAAGGAAGTGGACAAAGAAAGAGAAAGAAGATGTCGAGACACTGTCCGACTGGATCAGGTCCATTAAGACATTAATTGTGAATCGTATGCGGCGTTTGAAAACATCAATGAAATCCAGAAATCAAGGTATATTTGAAGATCCCCTTGTTAGAAAAACTATGGACAACCTCCATGAAAATTACACACCAACCGTCTAACAACATACTGTTTGTGTGTAAGAAACACTATCTTGACTGTCTAGTTAAGGAGATGGGAATTGATAGTTCATCAGAAAACCCAACTTATACTCCCACTGCACTATCAAGGGAGGAGATTATTGAAAATCACAACTCTGTTTTAGCATCCTTTGGCATAAAAGCAGATGATGAAAACAATCAACTCTCCTACATCTACTGGGTCCTGAAGCTTCATAAGAATCCATACAAACAGAGATTCATTGCGGGGTAACCACTAAGCCATTTTTTAAGCTCCTTACTACTTTATTGACCGCAGTCAGAGATTGCCTGAAAAGTTACTGTGATAAAGTCGACTCCACGAGCGGCGTCAATCAGATGTGGATTCTAAAAAATTCTAAAGATCTCCTTGAACAGCTATCCTCTAGTAGTCTTACCTATTGCCACAGCATACAAACTTTTGAATACTCTTTATACTACCCTGCCACACAATAAATTGAAAATAGTAATTTCAGATTTGATACATCAATGTTTCTGCACAAAAAACGTAGAACGCAGATACACATATTTAGTAGTAGGGAAAGACAAAACATATTTTGTAAAGAACCACACTAAGTCAAACAAGAAGTACATGTAGAATGACATAATCAAGATGTTGGAATTTTTAATAGATAATATTTTTGTCGAATTCTGAGGCATCGTTTTTCAACAGACAATTGAGATTCCCATGGGAACTAACTGCGCACCACTTTTAGCTGATCTCTTTCTTTTCTTGTATGAGGCCACGTTTTTACAAGGGTCAACACAGAAAAAAACAAAAACATTTAGCCCAGTCCTTTAATTTCAGCTTCTACTACATACATGTAGACAATGTACTTTCTCTTAAGAATCCAAAATTCAAGGAATATTTACACCAGATCTATCCCAATAAGCTTGAAATTAAAGAGTCTTCTGATATTCATACACCTACTTCAGCTTTGTACTTAGATCTTTTAATATACATTGATGAAGATGGACATTTGAAATCTAAGTTGTATGACAAACGTGATGATTTTAACTTCCCAATTGTGAACTTTCTGAGCAGCAATATACCTACCTCTCCAGCCTACGGAGTGTACATTTCACAGTTGATTCATTACTGTCGAGCATGTAGTTTATACAGTGATTTATCAATCTTAATTATGATCCCTCAAATCTTTGCCTCTCTCTCTCTATATATATTCTTATGAATATTGTATTGTGCTCTGTTGGTCTGTGTGAAACTCAATAATAGAATGTATACGTTTTAATGTTCAATTTGATATGACAAGAAACATGCCTGCTAGTGGAAAACATAGCTTAACATTGCATTGGATCCCATTGGAAAAAACCCATCATTTTTGCTCATCAGCATAGGCATGGCTTAGGTGAGTGATACTGGCTCAGCTTTAAGTATATGATTTTCTATTTCAGTAAATACATGTAGTAAAGCTATGTTTCAGTATCAGTCACATGTATTTGAGGAAATCTGGTCGTTTTAGTGAAATGACAAGATTAACGCAAATAACTAGTATTGAGAGATAGAAATAGTAATTTTATGTTCATTTAAATGTCTTTGAAGTCTGTTATAAAAAAGAATGACAGTTTCTTCATTACATGTCAGAATGAGGTCTCTGTTAGGTACCTTTCCTTAAATCCTACCAATTTTTCTCATCTTTCCTATTTCCTGGCCTTAAAAATTATAAACACTTTTAAAAAGACAACTATTTCTTAAAATTTTGACTCAGCTTGCAGCAGTTCAAATACAACACTTGACTTCTGTTTTTCCATGTGTTTTTAGCTCACCTGGCTTGAAGGGCCATGTGAGCTATTGCACTTTGTGCCGTTGACGTCAGTGTTAATTTTTTTCAAATATCTTCTCCTCTGAAACTGCTGGGCCATCACCAGGGTATCTTCTTTCAAATTTATGATTTTTAAGTCTGAAGACTGAACAACATGGCCACTGTTACTAAAAATAGAACATTGCTGTTTTTTGCAAATAACTCGAAAACCATTACAGATATCCAAAATCAGACAGGATTAAAATGAGCAGCATGATGAGATCTACATACATTGCAATTTTGAAGAAAATCCAATAACCTGTTTTCTATAAAATTTTCGATTTTTTTATCCTTTTCATTAATTATATTTAAAATGATAGAAGAGAGAGATTAATTTTTTAAAAATAACAAAAATGATCAGCATAGTAAGATCAAGACCTGTTTACCACTATGATTTTGGCGTAGTTTCTACGATTTTTTACCTCAAATTACGCCCTACGCTTTTACCCACTTTTTCTACTTTTTGACGCTTATGAGGCTGAAAATATAGTTTTGGTTGAAAAATTTCTGCATCTGGTAACAGAACCTTTCCTGATTGTTCAATAAATGGGAAGGAAGTCTCTAGGGATCCTCGAAACAGTTGGATGGGTCTTGTTGGCGCTTTGCTCAAGCCACGATAGTGCCCTTATCACATTGATTTAGTAGCTCACCTGACCCGAAGGGTCAGTGTGAGCTATTGCCATCACTTGGCGTCCGTCGTCCGTCGTCCGTCCGTCCGTCCGTCCGTTAAACTTTTCACATATTCATCTTCTCCTCTGAAACCGCTGAAGCAAATTCAACCAAACTTTACAGGAATGATGTACTAAAGGTCTTTAACACAGATTGCTCATTTCGTTTGATCCGATAAAAAAAAAACATGGCCGCCAGCACGGAAGATAGTTTAACATTGGCCCTATGGGAAATTCACATTTTCATCTTCTCCTCTGAAACCACTGAAGCAA
>MJUU01017533.1:0-12658 GCA_002080025.1 Modiolus philippinarum | reverse complement strand
TATGTATGAACACGTCTGACCAGTGCATGCCATGAAACAATTAAATGTTGTTTTGTATTTATGAACAAGTTGACCAATGATGTCATGTTGTCTAAGTTCTGAACCAAAAAAAAAAAGAAATATGTTTGAACATGTTCAACCGATGATGTTAAGTTACTTATTCCCTGAACCAATAAAATTTTCGGTTTTTTTTTTCTTATGAACATACCATGTTTGAACAAGAATGGCAAATTATTTATGCCTCAAACCAAAAAAAAAAGGGTGTATAAACCAAAAAACTTAGGTGTATGCTCTACCCACAATGCAGTTAGTATCGGTTCTGACAAATGCATTATTATTAGTCTTTAATGTACAATAAAGCCATATGCATGATTTGTGTAACAACAATGAATTCTTTCCACCAGTGTATTCTTTCCGTTTGGATGAAATACACTAGGACAAAACTTCCAGGACATAAATACATTAGGGTATTTCTTCTAACATAATAAATGCACTAGCTAGAGCAAGGTAGAAATACACTAGGGTATTTATGTACCTGGAGAAAGTTCACCTACATTTGCTGATGCAATTTAACTGTTATATACATACATCTGTTTCTTAATTTTTAGATTGAATATGTCTGAGGTGAAGAAAAGGAAATCAAAACAAACAAAAACCAAGACAGGCACTAGTGATACACATAGTAGTACTGTAAAGGAGAAAGACAATAAATTACCAGTATGGTGGTATGTCGATCTGACTGTCGGACTTCTATTTATGGTGGCATGTGGTATCATACACAAAAGATACATGTATACAATACATGAGAATATGTTGTGGTTCTCCAATATAAAGGTGAGTTGTACATGTATATAAAAAGATGATACTTTGTGTCTCCCACTGAACCTGTAGATGATATAGGACCTTAATCAAACTTCTCAGTCACTATTCAAAATCGGAGCATTATTTTTTTTTATTAAGATATAGACCCATTTCTCTATAGCTGAGGAAAGTTGGCTGGTAGTGATTGATGGGAAACATGGATTAAAAAAAAAATTCAAACATCACAATCTGTAAATTATTGTTTTTTACCAGGAAAATCAATGTTCTCACTCAGTTGCTGCCTCAAACTAATAACCATACAAAAACTGACTACCTGGCATTCATTGCACAAGCATCTGTTACATCTTTTAGCTCATCTGAGGCAGTGTGAGCTATTTCCATCATTTAACAAAAAGTACTCATTTCTTTTTGATCTGACCACAAATATAGCAGCTATCAAAGAACAAACTTGAACCCTTTGGACCCTTGGCGTCCGTCGTCCATCTGTTAAATTTTCACATTTTAGTCTTTTCCTCTGAAACCAAACTTGGCAGGAAGCATCTATGTAAGGTCCTTTATAAAGTTTCCTCATTTGGTCATGATTCATCAACAAATATTGCCGCCATTGGCGATTCTTGTTTCTGATTTGGCTGATATTAAAAAAATCTTCTCCTCTGAAACTGCATGGCCAAATGAATTTACATTTGGCAGGAAGCATCTATGAGAAGTTCTCTATAAAGTTTCCTCATTTCGTCCAGATCTGTCAACAAATATGGCCGCTATGGGCAATTCTTGTTTCTGATTGGCTGATATTAGAAAAATCTTCTCCTCTGAAACTGCTTGGCCAAATGAATTGATATTTAACAGGAAGCATCTATGAGAGGTCCTAAATAAAGTCTCCACATTTCGTTACGATCCTTTAACAAATATGGCTGCCACGGGCGATTCTTGTTTTTGATTGGCTGATACAGAAAAAAAAATCTTCTCCTTTGAAACCACTTGGCCAAATGAACTAGTACTTAATAGGAAGCATCTTTAAGAGGTTTTGTATAAAATTTTTTCATTTCATTAGGATCCATCAACAAAGATGGACGTTAAGGGCAATTCCTGTATCTAATTCGCTGATATGAAAAAGTCTTCTCTGAAATCGTATTTCCAAATGAACTGATGTTCAACGCACTAGTTTTGTTTTTTTTGTTGTGGGTTATCTCCCTTTAAATTCTGTTTTCAAATCTTCATTGAATAACTTTTCTCTTTAAAGTTTTAGAGAAATTCCCTTCTATCACTTTATTAAAAACATTTGTTTCTTTCATAATCAAGAACAAAATAGGCATTTTGTACAAATTAATACAATTTTTACAAAAATATTATCTTAATCATTACCTTTATATACATAATAATAATTTTTGTATATAAAGTATATGGTGTCAAAGGACTGTTCTCACCTTACGGATGTCTTGCTTCATAAATGAAGTAACAGCTTGTAGGTAGCCTGCACAGGCTGTTGCAATTTAACAAAGACTTTAATGAATTGTGGATGACTTGAATGCATCTTCAATTATTGCACAAAAATAGATTTGAAACAAAAAATGGCATAATGGAAATGCTTATGAGATGCTGACCAAGTATTGTTACTTTGGTGCTTATCTGTCATCAAACATGGCCACCTGCAGGGAACTTAATGTATTACTGGACCCTATGGAAAAAAGCATACAAAGAATTTTTCGTCTGAAAAACTGGGCAAGTTAGAACAAAACTTAATCACAATGTACCTTAGATGGACCCCTTCAAAATGGATGTCCTTCAAGTGTGCACCTTACATTTGTACGAAATTGGCTATCAATTGGAAACATAGTTTAATATTGGAGTACCTTCAAATATCTTCTCCTTTAAAACAATCTGGCCAGTTGGGAATAAACTTTGGCACAACACTTTTAAAATTCTCTTTAAAATTGTGGCCAGTAGATCTGTCCCTTATCCAAGATGGCAGGCTATAGGGAAAATAGTTTATTCAAGTTGGATTATATATTATAAAGGTTTGTTTACATAATTTGAAAAAAGAGCCTTTGACATAGAAGTTTATTTGACTTTATGTTTTGGCCGTGGTCAAGGTGAGTGATACAGGCTCTTGAGAGCCTCTAGTTAATGTATAAAATAATACGAGTGGGGGTATGCCTAGCACGACTAAAGTTAATATTTAACCCATCATTTTATTTATAAAATGCCCATTCCAAGTCGGGAATATGACGGCTTGCATAAAATGTTCTGTGTTAGGTTGTGTTCTCGATACTGTGGTATGGCTTACAGATTTTGTTTACTGGTCTCCCGACCCTCTAATTGCTTTGGACTTTTGTTGTTACTTTTTAGCTCACCTGGCTAAAGCCAGGGTGAGCTTTTGCCATCACTTGGCGTCCGTCGTCCATCGTCCGTCGTCCGTCCGTCCGTCCGTCCGTCGTAAACTTTTCTTCAAAAATCTTCTCCTCTGAAACTACTGGGCCAAATGAAACCAAACTTGGCCTGGATCATCACCAGGGTATGTAGTTTAAAAAATGTGTTCGGTTAGTCCGAGGACCAAACAACATTGCCGCTGTTACTAAAAATAGAACGTAGGGGTAGATTGCTGTTTTTGGCAAATAACTCAAAAACCGTAGCAGATATCAAAAATCTGACAAGGGTAAAAATGATCAGAATGACAAGATCTACCCGCCCTGCAATTTTGAAGAAAATCCGATGACCCATGTTGGAGTTATTGCCCCTTTTCCGTAAAATTTTCAAAATTTTAATATTTTTAATTTTTTATTAGGAAAACTATAACAGATAGAAGCCAACTTGAAATTGCAAAAATGTTCAGCATACCAAGATCTATCCCTCTGAAAATTTTGAAGCAAATCTGAATACCCATGTTGAAGTTATTGCCCTTTATTGTCAAATTTTTGCTCTTTTATACATTGTTTGTCTACAATTTCAAAAATCTTCTCCTCTTAAACTGCTGGGCCAATTGTAACCAAACTTGGCCTGAATCATCACCAGGGTATACAGTTTCAAAAATGTGTTCGATTAGTCCAAAGACCAAACAACATGGCCGCTGTTACTAATAATAGANCTTGGCCAAATGAACTAGTACTTAATAGGAAGCATCTATGAGAGGTTCTGTATAAAATTTTTTCATTTCATTAGGATCCATCAACAAAGATGGACGTTAAGGGCAATTCCTGTATCTAATTCGCTGATATGAAAAAGTCTTCTCTGAAATCGTATTTCCAAATGAACTGATGTTCAACGCACTAGTTTTGTTTTTTTTGTTGTGGGTTATCTCCCTTTAAATTCTGTTTTCAAATCTTCATTGAATAACTTTTCTCTTTAAAGTTTTAGAGAAATTCCCTTCTATCACTTTATTAAAAACATTTGTTTCTTTCATAATCAAGAACAAAATAGGCATTTTGTACAAATTAATACAATTTTTTACAAAAATATTATCTTAATCATTACCTTTATATACATAATAATAATTTTTGTATATAAAGTATATGGTGTCAAAGGACTGTTCTCACCTTACGGATGTCTTGCTTCACAAATGAAGTAACAGCTTGTAGGTAGCCTGCACAGGCTGTTGCAATTTAACAAAGACTTTAATGAATTGTGGATGACTTGAATGCATCTTCAATTATTGCACAAAAATAGATTTGAAACAAAAAATGGCATAATGGAAATGCTTATGAGATTCTGACTAAGTATTGTTACTTTGGTGCTTATCTGTCCAACATGGCCACCTGCAGGGAACTTAATGTATTACTGGACCCTATGGAAAAAGCATACAAAGAATTTTTCGTCTGAAAAACTGGGCAAGTTAGAACAAAACTTAATCGCAATGTACCTTAGATGGACCCCTTCAAAATGGATGTCCTTCAAGTCTGCACCTGACAGTACAGCCAGAGACTTACCATGATAAATCACTGTGATAGACATATCACTCTAAATTTTTAAATGAATATATCTTTTTTCCTGACTGATCTATCCACATAATTTCTTTTGCATATCAAGTGGTAGAATGCATCACTTTAAACGCAAAAGAAAGCATGGTGATAGATCAAACAGGAAATAAAATATACACATTTCACAAAGTAGAGTGATACCTCTATCACAGTGATTTATCACGGTAAGTCTCTGGCTGTACTGTACGAAATTGGCTATCAATTGGAAACATAGTTTAATATTGGAGTACCTTCAAAGATCTTCTCCTTTAAAACAATCTGGCCAGTTGGGAATAAACTTTGGCACAACACTTAATTCTCTTTAAAATTGTGGCCAGTAGATCTGTCCCTTATCCAAGATGGCAGGCTATAGGGAAAATAGTTTATTCAAGTTGGATTATATATCATAAAGGTTTGTTTACATAATTTGAAAAAAAGAGCCTTTAACATAGAAGTTTATTTGACTTTATGTTTTGGCCGTGGTCAAGGTGAGCAATACAGGCTCTTGAGAGCCTCTAGTTAATGTATAAAATAATACGAGTGGGGGTATGCCTAGCATGACTAAAGTTGTTTTTTAACCCATCATTTTATTTATAAAATGCCCATTCCAGGTCGGGAATATGACGGCTTGCATAAAATGTTCTGTGTTAGGTTGTGTATTCTCGATACTGTGGTATGGCTTACAGATTTTGCTTACTGGTCTCCGGATCCTCTAATTGCTTTGGACTTTTGCTGTTACTTTTATTTATCTGTGAACAAGCATGGCTGCTTACTTCGACCTTTTTAGCTCACCTGACCCGAAGGGTCAGTGTGAGCTATTGCCATCACTTGTTGTCTGTCTGTCCGTAAAACTTTTCACATTTTCATCTTCTCCTCTGAAACCACTGAAACAAGTTCAACCAAACTTTACAGAAATGATGTTCTAATGGTCCTTTACAAAGATTGGTCATTTTGTTGGGATTCGATAAAAAACATGGCTGCCAGCACAGAACATAGTTTAACATTGGACCCTATGGGAAAATCACATTTCTATCTTCTCCTTTAAACAACTGAAGCAAATTTAATCAAACTTTACAGGAATGATGTATGGAAGGTCCTTTACAAATATTGCTCATTTCATATTGATCAGATAACAAACATGGCCGCCAGCGTGGTTTAATATAGGTTTAATATAGGACCCTATGGGAAAAATCACATTTTCATCTTTTCCTCTGAAATCACTGAAGCAAGTTCAAGCAAACTTTACAGGAATGATGTATGAAAGGTCCTTTACAAAGATTGCTCATTTATTTCGGATACGATAAAAAGCATGGCTGCCAGCACAGAACATAGTTTAACATTGAACCCTATGGGAAAATCACATTTTCATTTTCTCCTTAGAAACCTCTAAGTGAAGCAAAATTAACCAAATTTTACAAGAATGATGCATGGAAGGTCCTTTACAAAGATTGCTCATTTCGTTCAGATCCGATAAAAAAACATGGCCGTCGGCATGGACCATAGTTTAACATTGGACCCTATGGGAAAATTAAATTTTCATCTTCTCCTTTGAAACCACTGAAGCAAATTCAATCAAACTTTACAGGAATGATGTATGGAAGGTCCTTTACAAAGATTGCTCATTTTGTTTCATTCCGATAAAAAACATGGCCACAAGCACGGAACATAGTTTAACATTGCATGGCCCTATGGGAAATTCAGTTTCATCTTCTTCTCTGGAACCACCAAATCAAATTCAACAAAACTTTGCAGGAATGATGTATGGAAGGTCCTTTACAAAGATTGCTCATTTTGTTTGGATACGATAAAAAACATGGCCCCCAGCACGGAACATAGTTTAACATTGGCCCCTATGGGAAAATCACATTTTCATCTTCTCCTTTGAAACCATGGCCAGTGAAGCAAATTAATCAAACTTTACTGGAATGATGTATGGAAGGTCCTGTACAAAGATTGCTCATTTCATTCTGTTCCGATAAACAACATGACCACCAGCATGGAACATGGTTTAGCATTGGACCCTATGGGAAAATCACATTTTCATCTTCTCCTCTGGAACCATTAATTCAGATTCAACAAAACTTTACAGGAATGATGTAGTTTAACATTTGACCCAGGAGTTAAATAAAAATGAAATTAGGAAATAAAATTTGTTGTGGAGACCTTATGCTATGAATATTATCTTACGAGCCGATGTGTGGAAAAGTGGATTAGTTATTTAGCATTCGTATATAACCATTACTTATAAGCAATTTGTCAGATGAGGGAGAAGAAAATAATCAATAATTACAACATTAATAAATTTTGGATTTAAATATTTGTATATATATTTTTTTGATAATCCATTTGTTTTTCATGTATACATTTTTATATGTATATGATGATATTGTGTAAGAGCTGACATTATTAATACATGTGTAAATCTTTTGTATTGATTAACTACAAATGTACGTTGATCACATGTTACATGTACCTGTTCCCTATACTAATTCCTAGTACAATATGTCGTTAATAAAACATACCAGAAAAGAAGATTAATTGTAATATGCTCTTTATTTAAAACACTATAAAATCTACAGTTATTGAAGGTGTTAAGGATTATGTCTGGGTGCTGATCGATTTACTTGAATAAACCATTTGTACTTTTCCAATTCCAAAGAAAAATAAATTTTTGAAATGATAAATCATGATTTTTACCCTCTGAGACCACACCAAGTTATATGTAGATTCTCATCCGGAGTAACAATAAAAATGGGGCAGAGATATTATGTTTTTAATTTTGACCTAGCTACCTTTAAATCAAATAATATTCTGACAAACATCTAGGTTTTTATGGGCCTTTTTAGCTCACCTCACCAAGTGAGGGGGCTTATGTGATACCCCTAGCTTCAGCGTCGGCGTCCGGTTAGAAAGAATGGTTTAAGTCCATTCCTGCTTACTGACTTGTCTGACATCAACCATATTGGTATGCATGATGCATTTGGGGATGACAGCTGCAATGCATACTTCGGATGCTGTCTCTGACCTACATTTTACTCATGAGTGACTCGGTTAGGTAGAATGATTAAGGTCCATTCCTGCTTACAGACATTCCCCACATCGACCATATGGCTATGTATGATGCATTTTGGGATGACAGCTGGAATACATGCTTCGGATGCTTTCTCTTACCTACATTTTACACATGAGTGACTCAGTTAGGAAGAATGGTTAAAGTCCATTCCTGCTTACTGACATGCCACACATCAAAAACATCAAAAACATTTCCTAAAGATAAAATACATTTACAAAGGAATAGATTTTATAAATATTGCTGGCATTCTAAATGATCATTCTGTTCAAGAAAAAATTCCTGGCTATTCCGAAAATATAGAACTACCCATCATTTGTTACGTATACAAGAAACCCAGCCGGCAGCTGTACGTCTTTAATTACAGTAAAGTTTGTAAAGATATAAACATCAACAATTCTGTGCCTGATACATGAAATTGCAACAATTCAAAATACGCTTATGCTCCTAGCTCCCATGTCATCACAGGAGATCTCAACATCTTGCAGGACAAAGAGCTTATTAATTTCTTAAAGAAAGGTCCAAAATATAGGCCACCTTCTAAAATTAATTGGAAAGATTGTCGTAATACCATCCATGACTCACTTAAGACTTATTGTAAAAATTGGGTAAAACGTGAACACGTTGACAAAAAATCTTTGGATTCTTTCTTTAATGCTATAATGACAATTGTTGATATATTAAACAGTTTGAACAACATTTCCGCCATGACAGCAAAAATAAAACCACCGTTTCTCGCATCCAAATGAAACTTAAAGAATTTGGAAAGGAATTTGTTTTTGTCCCAGCTGATAAGGCTGCTAATAACATCATCATAGTTTGTCGTAAACATTATACAGAAGTACTCCAAAAAGAAATTACCAGTTCACATACTTTTCAATTAACCCAATTAACAGAAAGTGAAATTACAAACATACATTTTCTAACAGCCACATCTTTACAGGCTAAACCTGATAGTAAAACAGTTCCAACTATGTACTGGGTTCCTAAACTCCACAAAACGCCATATAAATCTAGATTCATTTTGTCATCTAGTCACTGTTCTACAACTAAAGTTTCTATTATACTCACTAATACTTTGACTGCTATTAAAAACCTGGTTATAAATTCCTGTAACAAAGTATATGAAAACAGTGGTGTCAATCATTTTTGGAGTGTAAAAAATTCATTGGAAGTTCTCGATAAATTGAATGCTTATAATGCCCCTTTTGAATCCCTTGAAAGTTTTGATTTCTCTACCCTCTATATTACATTACCACATTATCTTATAAAGGAAAAATTCAGACGTCTTATTCAATGGGCATTAAAAAAATCCGATTGTGAATATATATGTTCTAATTCCTTTAAACACATTTTAGTAATACAAAACAAAAGAATTCAACTAATTGGACTTGTTTTGATATGATTTCAGCACTTGAATTTTTACTTGACAATATATTCATTCGTTCGGTAACTGTATTTATCGCCAGGTTATAGGAATTCCTATGGGTACCAATTGTGCACCACTTATAGCGGACCTCTTTTTGTACTGCTACGAATCTCAGTTTATGACCAACATCAGCAAAGACCCATCTAAACAGCATTTAATTGAAAAGTTTAACAACACTTTCCGATATTTGGATGATATTTTAACTTTAAATAATGACGACTTCAATACGTATTATAAGGACATCTACCCTAAAGAACATACTTTGAATAAAGCCAGTTCTGATAATCATCATTGTCCGTTCTTAGACATCAATTTTGATATAACGAATGGTAAATGAAATACTAAAATTTATGACAAAAGGGACATTTTTTCTTTTCCCATAGTTAATTATCCATTTCTGGATGGTGATGTTCCATTACCGCCATCATATGGTAGGAAAAATGAAAGGATATGGAGTGAATGTACATGTGACAAAAATGCACACAATACATAGAAAACTCCAGTTTATCAAGGACAGGGCTTTTATTCCTGTCTACATCTTGATGTCACCTGAGGGCTTTCAACCAGAGGTGAACAATATTCACCCCCTCAAGCGAGATCAAGAAGGCCCCTAGCGTGAACTTAAGTGGTATTCTTGACAAAAATTATATCAAGGTCACTCCCTTGCTCCCCATCCGCCATGGAGTGCCAACTTGGGCGATGCTCAGGGTTATCAAGCTGAAAGCACCAGGGTTACAAGATGAGAATAAAAATATTGAGCAACATCGATCGCAACTAAAATATGTCGTTGAAGCAACACATGTCGGGAGCGGTCAATGAGAAAAAAGTAAAAAAGTGTTTACATATCTCAACTTGTTCGATTTGCTCGAGTATGTAATAACGTTTGCGATTTTAATGAACGGAATCTTTTCATAACTGAAAAACTATTACATCAGGGTTTTCGTTATCACAAACTAGTTAAAACCTTTACTAAATTTTATCATCGATATAAAGACTTAGTTCATAAATACAATGCAACCTGTAAACATCTATCAAGGCTGGTATTTCACATCCCTTATTAGCCGAGTTGCGACGAAGTCGAACTCAGCTTATAATTTGATGAATGTTGTCTGGGTGTCCGGG
The DNA here is from genome assembly GCA_002080025.1 of Modiolus philippinarum. Classification (NCBI taxonomy): domain Eukaryota; kingdom Metazoa; phylum Mollusca; class Bivalvia; order Mytilida; family Modiolidae; genus Modiolus; species Modiolus philippinarum. Next base: position 2,265 of record MJUU01017533.1, on the reverse strand, counting down.
CGTCCGGGCGTCTGGGCGTCCGGGCGTCCGGGCTTCAACTTTTGGTTTCCGCACGATATCTTGAGAACCACATGTCATATGTAAATGAAACTTTGCACAGACATGAGTTATGATTAGGGGAAGATCCCTATTGATTTTGGGGTTTGTGTGACAAAGGTCAAGGTCACAAATTTTAAAAATAGAACAAAAATTTGACTTATTCGTTTCCACACAATATCTCCAGAACCACATCACACATCCAAATGAAACTTGGCATAGACATTAGTTATGATTAGAGGAGGAACCCTATCGATTTTGAGGTCTGTGCAACAAAGGTCAAGGTCACAACTTCTAAAAATGTAACAAAAATTAAACAGTTCAATAAAGCCTAAAATCACATGTTTGGTATTATTTGACAACAAAAATTGCTAAAAAAAGTTTTATTGTTCATACAAAAGTAGTTTTTATACTGCTAGATCATTTAAATTCATTTTATAGTTCTAATTATGTTCACCAACACACTTTTTTTGGGTGTCAATAACTTAAAAATTAGGTTGAATGAAAAATCAGAATTAAAAAAAGGGAGGTAATAAAACTAAGGGAGGTAATTAATTTAATATGAAGAAGTACTCAATATTACTAAAAGTTTTTTTTTNAGATGAAAAAAAACTACATTTGTGTATTCTGATTTTTTGTAAATTATTGATTTCAGCAATACATATTACCTGAAGTATAAGGGGAACCCCTGCTCAAATTTTTTTTGAATGGTGGTCTGAAATGGGTTGTAATGGATAGTGGAGCTTTCAGTTGCAATGGAAACCAAACCAGAACACTGAATCTTTGGAAAAAAAGTGTTCTGCTACATATTTTCCGTAACAATATAAATTAGATTTTAAGGGGAACCCTTGCCAAATTTTTTTCATGAAAGGGGGACTCAAAATGTTTTGATTTCAGCAATACATATTACCTGGATTATAAGGGGAACCCCTGCCCAAATTTTTTTTGAATGGTGGTCTGAAATGTGTTTTAATGGATAATGGAGCTTTCAGTTGCCATGGAAACTGAACAAGAAGATTGAATCTTAGAAAAACAGTATTCTGCTACATATTTTTCCTTGCAATTTTAGATATTTGTATAAAGGGGAACCCCTGCCAAATCTTTATTTTGAAAGGGGGACTTGGAATATTTTAAATCTAATTTCAGCAACCCCTGCCCAAATTTTTTTTGGATGGTGGTCTGAAATGGGTTGTAATGGATAGTGGAGCTTTTAGTTGCCGTGGAAGCCAAACCAAAACACTGAATCTTTCAAAAAAGAATTCTGCTTCACAATTTCAGAAATTTGTATAAACTAGATTATAAGGGGAACTTCTGCCATTTTTTTTTTAAAAAGGGGAGGGGGGGGGGCTTGGAATGTTTTGATTTCAGCAATATGTATGTAACCTGGATTATATGGGGAACTCCTGCCCAAATTTTTTTTTCAGAGGTGGTCTGAAATAAGTTGCAATGGATAGTGGAGATTTTGGTTGCTATGAATACCAAACAAGAATACTGAGAAAAAAGGTATTCTGATACACACTTTCAATTTCAGCAATAATAAAATAAAAAACTAGATTTTAAGGGAGAACCCCTGCCCAAAGTTTTTTTTTTGGAAAGGAACTTGGAATGTTTTGACTTTTAGTCAAGTTAGGACAAAGTCAAACTTCCGCAAAAGTTCCATTATAAATCTCTGATTGAAATAAAAGAATTTAACGATATATGCTGAATTGCAACTGTTTGCCTATCCGATGATGTACTTATGAAAATAACAAATGTTCGCAACTCGGCTTTCGCACCTTTGGTGCGTTTTCTGATTTTTTTACGGTAATGTTTTACATAAGAGTAAAAAATACTTAAACTCGCCAAACAAACTTATAAAACCTTTAAATCGTCTAATTCATAAGGGTTATAATTACAGTATTGTCGTCAAGTCATTACTTATGGCCTTCTTTGGTATTAACATTGATTTTTTGATAGGGTCCTTGCATTTTAACTAAACACATTCTAAATTTCTAAAATCTGTATTGCATGGACACGGGTTATGTATTCCGGTATATGCATGAAATCATTATCCTAAACTCCTCTCAGGAAGGGATCTTGGTGGAAGCTGTATACTGGGGGTACATAACTTACTTTGTCAGTTGGTAATGGGTCTGGAGCTGGCATGGTAGTCTCTTGTGATTTCATGTTTATGTCCGTATAATTAGTTCTTTCAGTTCCATTTTTCACAATTGACTCAGTCCTGTTGCC
>MJUU01017531.1:22434-32924 GCA_002080025.1 Modiolus philippinarum | reverse complement strand
TTAGGTCACTTTGACCTACATTTCATGCATGAGTGACTAAGGTTAAAGTTTTTGTAAGAGTCCTGATCTGGGATACTACAACTCTACAACTCTTTTGTATGTAGATGTGTCTTGTAAAGTTATGAAGCTCCAGATAAAAATTAGGTCACTTTGACCTACATTTCATGCATGAGTGACTTAGTTCAAAGCTTTTGTACGAGTTCAGATCTGGGATACTACAACTTAAAGGAGATTAATCTTTCATCAGTAGATGCATATGCTATGGGTATGAGGCTCCTGATTGAAATAAGGTCACTGCATTTCTTGCATGACCTGCTCAGATTTAAGTAACAAGCCAGATCATGAGTGGTACAACTTTGTGGAGTGCTTTTAATATTAGATAAACATTCAACAATTGGGCGAGGGGATTAGCTGTCGTTTCCGACTGCCCCTTCTCTTGTTATTAAGGAGATTGATCTCCTTTGTGCCACTGGGCATTTACAAAGAAAGCACTACAATGTTTACTTCTGTCATATTGTTTCTACAGTAATGAAGATTTATGCTAATATAATCAATTAACAAGAAAAGATATTTAATTTAGTACATCCTTTAATTTGGAGAAACTGAAAATATTGTTTATTTATGACAAAATGTTAGGAACTTTTTCTGTAGCGTAGTGAAGATTAACTCAACCGATTCGCCACCTTTGAATTGCTCAGTAATATAAACTGACCTCTATTGGAAGGTCAATCCTGTTTATTGTATCTTATCTGTAGTGATGTAACACATAGTTATGTAACACATTACTAGTTGTGAAGGTTACTCATGTGTACAGGTGAATTATATAATGTACATTTTGTAAATCAGTACACTTTAGAATAAATATGTTAGGTCCGAAACAAAGGTTACAGTAATTATAATTTCAGATTGGTAAATTCAGAATGCAAAGTTTTTTTGTTTTTTTTCTTCACATACATGTATATCTTGATATCTAAATAAATTTCTACATGTCCTTTTCTTTAATAAACTTTGAATGATTAAATAAATATATAAAAGGTGCAATTTTTTTTTTTCAAAATTAGTGGACTAATCATTAATTCCAAATTTAAACAGCCCTAATTGAACACTGGCCTTGAATGACTTTTAACTGTGTGAATGATCTTAATTGTTCATTAGTTTTTCAGTAGAAGTATTGTTTGAATTGCACTTCATAAACAATTAATGATAGAATAGTTTACATGGCACCTGTCAATATAAATTGTCAACCTATTACCCTCAAATTAATCTCCTTTTCAGTGCGGGCTGCACTTTGATACTATATTTACCATCAGTTCAAATGAAGTCAAGCTTTTTATTGCATGTAAGAAAATGCTCCTATTCAGAAGTAAGAATGTGCAAAATTCTATTTTCCTTTCATTTTTCAAACATTTGGAGTAAATTTTAATAAACAAAATACATGTACAGTGTATAATGTATTCAGTTTAAAATAACCCAAAATTCCAGTAGCTTTTAAATTTCACCGTTTATGTCTGTCAATATAAATAGTGACAGGAAACACCTTTAGCTGTTTGTCTGTATTTTTATATATAAAAAAAATATAGATAATGCATTCTTTCCCTTTAATCTGTATGAAGTACATTGGATTTCATTTTCAATTTCAGGTGAAAAAGATTTACTAAAATCAGAGATTAGTCTGGTACATGAAATAGCTTTAAGAAGAAATCTAAATGTAGTTTTTGATGTAAGTGTTTTTTTTTATAACAGAGAGAATTATAGACTGGTATTGAGATCAGTAAAGAATATCTGTTGACCTGATAAAAAGACATTTTAAATTAACTAAAAAGGATAACAGTAAACTACTACAATGGCCGAAAATTGTAAACACTGGCTGCAATCAACCTAGAAACAGGGAAAACAGAAATCCAGTTACAATACATAATATGTACAATTATCAACTGACTAGAAGGTTAATAGAGGAATTTATTTACCTCATGTATATATAAAGGCATTTTAAAGTTTTGTACGTGAAACATCTGTAAGAAAGAATCATGAGAGTATTGTTCATAATATCCACAATATATTTTGAATGCTTATGACATATATATTTTCATGTAAGTGATAGATTTAGTTGGTTTCTTATCATATTCGAGGGACGTGTGTCCTAAGAATATGATAAGAGACCCACTATATCTGATTTACATAGGAGTAATAAATAATTGAATAATCATTTCCAATAAAATGTTTCAATTAATGAAATTAACCAGATAAAGTCAAAGGTACCATGCGATCAACTACTAAGAAACTTGTCTTGATTGTTAAAATTTAATTGTCACTTATCAGTATAAACTGGATGGATAAAATAAAGTGTGTGACTTGAAATGAAAAATACATGTTATGAAAAGATCTCAATTTTACAATATACACAGTAATATACAATTAGTGACTTTGTTATAAGTTGCTATCGTGATTTATCAAACCGAAAAAAAATGAAACATTCAACGAGCCATAGGCCAGATGAAAATTCATTTTTGAATGTTGATAAATCTCCATGGCGACTTATAACAAAGTCACTAATTGATTTATTACATGAATAAACTTTTTTAACATCTTTAGTACCACAATACTTATACTTGAAATATGTTTAATTCTCAAGATAGACAATATTTTATTTTCACAACAGCAAAATGAAAACCAACGTGAAACTCAATTACTGGCTTTATAAAGAATTGACAGTTATGTATTATTGAGCTATTAAAATGAAAGGAACAATCAGGACAATATGATTTGTTGTTGTGTCATTCTACTTTGGTTTTCTATTTTTAGGCTAAAACCATGCACTATTACATTCCGCATGACCGCTGTTCATTTCATATGACTGCTGTTGGTCTATTTTTAGAATGTAAGCCTAGAAGCGGAAATATCACGATTTAACATGACCTGACAGTGACCTAACCACCAATCAGAAAATAGGAAATATCTATTCATGTAATAATACCCATTAAAAGCGAGTGCAACAAACCTTAGTAATTTGAACCCAAGGAGTTGGGTTAACTACAATGTATTAGCGGAGATGTTAAAGACTATAAATCCCTAAAATATACATGTTCATATTTTATTTGTTATCAATAGGTTATTAGAGAATCTGGACCTCCACACATGAAAAGTTTTGTTACAAAATGTAGAGTAGGAGAATTTGAAACAGAAGCCGAAGGAAATAGTAAAAAAGTGTCCAAAAAGAAAGCTGCCGAACTAATGCTGGAAAAACTGAAAGAATTATCTCCCCTGCCACCAACAGCACAAAGACCAAAGAACAAACAGAATCAAAACAAAAAGAAGTCTAAGAATATCATCAAAGTATGTGATATACCTGTATGTATCAGTTGTGTATTGGTATTACCTTGTTGTGTATTGTTGTATTGATGTTTGCTGGTTATTTTGGAACCTTTCTGGCTTTGGTTACCACACAATTTCATCACTTACTATGTGCAGCTTTGGAAATATACTAGTAATATTTTTGCAAATCCTAATTGTTCTTAATTTTTACATTAATCAACTTTATCTAACAAGAAAAAATCATGGTAGTTTAGTTTGTTTCAAAATTTTGATAGTGCATGACTCTTAAGAATGATTAGTAACCTAAATTTTTACCAAGTAAGTTCTCCAAAGCCAGGTTTTAACTGATCAGCAAACACCCATGAAAATACCATATTTGATTCTTTTTTCTCGTGGAAATCGTTCACCAAGTTTCAACATTGTGAAGGCTATGAAAATAAGTCAGAATTAGTCATAAAGTTTTTGATCCATGTTTGCTTTATTAGAATCCATTCAGAAAATACACTGTAACTGATAAAAACAAATACAGACAAGCAGTATGAAAGTTGTCCTGTCATTTTGTATTTTCTTTGGGTCTATGATGTTAACCAGATCAAATATGGTGTATCTAGTGCAAAATTCAAATTTTTCTTATTTCAACTTGATGAATTGACTAGTTGGAGTTTTAGATCCGGCGGTCACTATTTCATCTATATCAGGACAAGAATTTTTTAATCAATTCAAAGAAACATTATAATTATAAAGAAGTAATGGGACGGAAAAGTTGACAAATGGAGCAATTGTAGAAAATTTTGCCTTCTATATGACTAAAATGAGGCATTCTTTTGGAATTATATGGAAGGGGTCTTTTTACTGCATTTAGTATTGCGTTTCTCTACACAGTTTGTCAACAAGGTTTCATGCCTTACTTTCCATATTGTGACCTGGCTACCCTGAATTTACATTTTAATCCCATGTCCATCTACCTGGGACATCCCCAGTCAGCTCTGTATGTAGGCTGAGCCTCTGAAAATCCGTTTCGGGTGCCAAGCAACTCAGATGACCAAAACAATTTACATATCTACTAGTTTATCCGTAACTGGTAATGGACAAGATAATGACAAAGAATCAACAGATTAGGCCACATCAAATTAATTAATAGATTCTCATCCCCACCCGCCCCATTTTTTCTAAGCTCAATTTTTAGCTCACCTGGCTAAAGCCAGGGTGAGCTTTTGCCATCACTTGGCGTCCGTCGTCCGTCCGTCCGTCCGTCGTAAACTTTTCTTCAAAAATCTTCTCCTCTGAAACTACTGGGCCNAGTAAAAAATAAAACCCTCCCACCCACCCCATATTTTTTGTTACAGGTGGATGAGAATCTACAAATTAACTTGATAAGGCCTTAGGGACGATAATTTTTAGTTTGTCATATGTGACTTTGCTAATAAAAAAGTCGGGTTTAAATTCTGCAGTAAATAATCTGATTCCTGTGTCAAATTCTTATTCCGCAGCAAATGCAGAAGACAGATCCTAACTATGGAGTAGGAATAAATCCTATCAGTAGACTGATACAAGTACAACAAGCTGAACAAAAGAAGGAACCAGTGTTTACACTGATCACAGAAAGAAGTCTTCTTAGGAGAAGGGAATTTGTCATGCAGGTAAATTGGACAAATTATCAGGATTTTAAACCCTGTTGAAAAGTTAAGGTAGATTTATTTTACCTGGTCCATCTTAGTGCAAGTTAGTGTACATTAAGGGGTATTGCAGATAAAAGGGTTGCACAAGGGCACACTGTTAAAAATTTGATTACTGTAATTGGTTAAAACTGCTAATACACAAAAAGTACAAAAAATATGAGGACTCTTCCATTAAAATGGATTTGGGTCTGACATATATTCCTAAAATCTAATTATCAAGTTCATGCTCAAAACACAAACTTGCATTGAATGAGTAGATGTCATCCACAGCCCTTGTCAACAAATAATATATCCCTTTCTACCATCTCTTTTCTCTTTGAATGAAATTACCTGTACTGAACAGCTAAGGTAACAACTCGCAAAAGAAAAAAAACACAACAAAACAAAAAAGCAACCAAAATTAAAAAGACAAACAAACAATATAAAACAAAAAGAAACTGTGTTCAAAAAAGAGTACAAAAACAATTACATAATACATGTGTATGTAATTTAAACATTGTTTTGTTCCAAGTAATTTTAGATTAGACGCTATGAACTCTTCTCCTGAATAACTATCAACCATGGGTATTTTGCCCATAGACCAGACAATAGTTTCTGCAAGTCTAATTACATGTTATACTGAGAATTCGTTATAAAATTGCAATTCGTAGAAAGTTTCTTGCCAAAATATTGTGAGAACAACAGAAAAGTTGAGTTTTATACACGGGAAATATGCTAAAGATAAGACGATCACAGATACTATACGGCTGATGGGAGTTAGGGGTAAACAGAACGAGACTAATATGCCCTATATCTTGAAAAAAAAATGTGACGCTTGTGAAGCAATGACCATAACAACTTTGGTTCTACAGTTTGTGTATTTGATAATGGTGTAGTCATGTGTTTACAGGTTCAAGTAGACAGCTTTGGTATTTGATAATGGTGTATTCATGTGTTTACAGGTACAAGTAGACAGTTTGTGTATTTGATAATGGTGTATTCATGTATTTACAGGTACAAGTAGAGGACAAGACATGTACTGGTGTGGGACCCAATAAAAAGTTAGCCAAGCGACATGCAGCTGAACAAATGCTCACGTTGCTTGGCTACAACAAACCCTCGCCACAGCCGACCAAACCTGCCATTAAAACAGCAACAACACCAGAGGTAAGGGAGATAAGTCATATAGATATAGTATGTAGATCATGTGGCACCCAATAAAAAGTTAGCCAAGCAACATGTAGATCAAATGTTCATGTTAATAGTACTTGGCTACAACTGCTACAACAAACTTTTGCCACAGCCGACCAAACCTGTCATTAAAACAGGTAAAGGAGTTAACTCATTTAGAAAGTATATAGATATTGGCAAAGGGACATGCAGCAAAAATAAAAAGAGAATGTAGAAAAAAAATATTTGGCAAAAATTATAAGGAATCAGTCAAACTTTGATTGATCAAACTCCCAAGGGACTGATAAAAAAGTTTGAGCTTTTGAGGTAGAAATATGTTTAAAATTAACTTGGCTTTAACTAACTATAGATAGAGTTCCAGACATCTTTATGTACTATGTTAAGCTATTGAAGTGTTATCTGTCAAAGTTAAACGGATTAAGAAATTTTATTTTCAAAAGATTTCTGATGGTTTTCACCACGGTCTTCATTTTAGTCTCTCTCATTGGTATTTTAACAGATTGAAATCCGTAGCAGATTAAACTCACTCTTCTTGTTTTTTTTTCAGCAATCAACAACATCAGAGAAAAAAGTAACTTTCCAAGAGAAAATGGACCCATCTACAGCAGGTAATTCTGTGTGTATGTGTTATATTTTCCAATGCATGTGCGAGTAGGAAAGAGGGATCTACTGCATTTGATATTCAGTGATGTGTGCATGGAATGGTATCTAGTTGACAGTTGATACTCAGTGAAAAGATTCATAATGTAAATAAAAAAATTATGATTTACTGAATTGGATAAATAGTGATGCCACTCATGTCTAGTAGCACAGGTAGAAGAACATTTAGTGGTCACTTTATTGCCTTATTGAAATTATAAATTGCTCTACCTACCAGCCAGTCTGAACCTCCTGTCCACTGTTAATTTTTAGGCTGTTTAAGAATCTATATCCTTTTGAACATTTTGTACATCATTTAGTAATCAGATCTAATGTACATTTGCATATTCTCCTCTACTAGGTATTGATAATATCTTGCTTTAGGTACAGTTTTAAAAGTAACAAGCACAATACATGTAGTTCAGACCTTGATATGTCTTTACAGAAGAACACAAAGTAAAATTATAAATATTAAAGCAGAGAAGATAACAGGAAACACCTAAAATGTCAGAAAATCAAAATCAATCCTTCGATTCTTGACTTTCCAATGTGGCAAGAGCAGAATTACAAACTCAATTTTGATATGAATTTCATTTTATGCTTACCAGTCATTGATTTCAACCATGAACACATGACAATCTGTTACTATGGAAATGTTATGGTACCATTATTTCATGATGACTATTTATTTCAGTAAGTAACAGTACACCAGGAGAGATAGCCAATGGTAAGAGTGGAAGACAATTGATGCCTGGGTTACTGTTGCTATGGGATACAAACTAAATTTATGTTGACTATTATTATTTCAGTTAGTAACAGTACACCAGGAGAGATAGCCAATGGTAAGAGTGGAAGACAGTTGATGCCTGGGTTACTGTTGCTACGGGATACAAACTATACATCAGGTGCTCCCAATCTGTATCAAGGTATGTCTCTATATTTTCCATTTCAGCATAAATAAAAAAATTTCTGTCACTAATAAAAACATATTTATCTAAAAAATTGAAATCTGCAAAGTATATCTGCTTCACATCTGCTTAATGCTTAAAAAAATACTTACCCGACCAACCCAGAAGGTTTTTATGCAATGTCCATTAATGTATTGACCCTCCGATAGACTTTATAAGTAGTTGTTTCTTGTTGTCGATAATGACCTTGAGCAAGTTCACAGATTATACATGAATTTTTGAGGAGGTATAAGCATTTTGGCATTTTTTGCTCTTTTGGAAAATTTGATCAATAAAAACATCATTGGGGAACCAAAATCAGGGGGTACAGATCAGAATTTTTGGAAATGCATGATTTTCAAATAAATCTCATTGGGAATTGGGCCTGTGCCATAGAGATGCCATCACTCATGAAAGTGTAGCCCCAAAATGGAATCTACATTGTATTTTTGCCTATCTGATGCCACCACTTTGCTATACTGTTAGCTTTTATTCTTTTTATACCCCCCGCAAACAAAGTTTGGGGGGGTATATAGGAATCACCCTGTCCATCTGTCTGTCCGTCCATGTACCTTGTCAGCGCATGTTCTCCTAAACCGCTCCTTGGATTTTGATGAAATGTTACACAGTTGTAGTACACCATCTGAAGATGTGCATGAAGAAATATGGTTGCTGCCCGAAATTTTGAAGGGGAGATAATTCATCTTTGAATATTTTCTGGAAAAAGGGGGGAGGCGAACCTCGTCAGGGCATGTTCTCCTAAATGGCTGCTTGGATTTTGATGAAATGTTACACAGTTGTAGTACACCATCTGAAGTTGTGCATGAAGTTATATGGTTGTTGCCCGAAATTTTGAAGGGGAGATAATTTGTCTTTGACTATTTTCTGGAAAAAGGGGGAGGCGAACCTTGTCAGCGCATGTTCTCCTAAATGGCTGCTTGGATTTTGATGAAATGTTACACAGTTGTAGTACACCATCTGAAGTTGTGCATGAAGTAATATGATTGCTGCCCGGATTTTTGAAGGGGAGATAATTAGTCTTTGAATATTTTCTGGAAAAAGGGGGTTGGATGAACTTTGTCAGCGCATGTTCTCTTAAGCGGCTATTTGGATTTTCATGAAATGTTACATAGTTGTAGGACACCACCTGAAGATGTGCATGAATAAATATGGTTGCTGTCGGAACAGTCAGGGGTATAACCTATTCAAGTTATCAAATGAAGTGCTTTTGTGTAACTGAAATGAGTGATCATGTATTTTCAGCAATAACTTATTTAAGTTATCAAATGTTGATTTCTTGAAAATGTCCTACTTTGATTACAAATTTCTTTATGATAAAGATTTTTCTCAAACAAACAATAGTTTTTCCCATATGGTTTGGAATCTTAACTGTGTAATCACCTATCAATTATAAATGCGCAAAGAGAGGAAATACATGCGCCAACCCCCATAAAGATTGGACCCTTGGGAAATTAAATCCCAATTATCTTTGAAATGGTTCATCAAAATCAATTAGACAGGCCATCATTAGATTGAGGTCAATTTGAACTACTTAATACATGTGTAATAATAGACTTAACTGTGACCAATAAGTAAGAATTTCAACAAAACTGAATATAATGTAAAAAAAAGACTTCAATAACTGAATGAAGTTATCAACAGAGTAATGTCCCTTGATTAACAAAACAGTAACTCATATAGGTTATTGCTTCATAACTAGTATAAGATATTTAAAAAAGTCAGTAACTCATAGTAACTCATTTAAGTGATTTTGGTGATAACTTATTTAAGTTGCACCCCTGACTGCTGAAATTTTGAAGGGGAGATAATTTGTCTTTGAATATTTTCTGTGTAAAGGGGAGGGGTGATCCTTGTCAGAACATGTTCTCCTAAAGCACTGCTTGGATTTTGATGAACAGTTTTAGTACACCAGCTGAAGATGTGCATGAGGTAATATGGTTGGTGTCCAAAATTTTGAAGGGGAGATAATATGTTTGAGAAAAAAGGGGGGAGGTATATCATTTTGTTCATACTTGTATTGTGTCTACATTTGTACTGTGTCCACAACTGTATTTGGTCCACACACACTTACATTTACTGTTTTTTGGTGTGTATTACACGCACATATTTTCCCCCAGAAAGGTCCTAGTGACAGGGGATGTGTTTTATACATGCGAACTTCAAAAGACCATTTTTTTCTGACCAACTTTAACTTAAATTCAGACCGGATATGACATTGGAAATAAGTATAAAATCCTTGTTGTGATCCAGATACGAACCTGTGTTTGATGATAANAAAGTTTGCTAATGTTAACATAATTAGATATGTATTGTTTTCTATGTATACAACATGTATATTCAGAGATTTCCCGGTGCCTAAAATTTCATCTCGATCATGTCCGCCATATTTGTTATATGACCGCAAGTAAATTTGAGGTCGTATAATGGTATGGTGCTGTCGTCGTCGTTGTCGTCGTCGGCGGCGGCGTTGTTGTCTGTAGACACTTTTGTTTTTTGTCAGTAACTTAAGTTGAAGTTGATCAATCCTTATGAAATTTTAACACAATGTTCCTTGGCACAAGAGGAAGGCTTGGAGTGGTTATGGTCATCGTGGCCCCTCCCGTTTTTAAAAAGGGGTCAAAAAGGGGAAAATCGGGTGTTTTCTTGTATTTGACTGTAGAATTTTTATTATTTATCAGATTTTGATGGGGTTTCTTTCAGTGTGCTCCTGAGAAAATTTCCA
>MJUU01017531.1:6535-16717 GCA_002080025.1 Modiolus philippinarum | reverse complement strand
ATAAAAAATACTGACAAATTTCCATATGGCTGTAGGGCGATTCAGTGAAAAGTAAACTTTGTAAGTCGGTAAGCAGTTTTGAAATCAAACTTCGAAATATTTGAATCTTCGAAATAAAAAATACTGACAAATTTCCATATGGCTGTAGGGCGATTCAGTGAAAAATAAAGGTTGTAAGTTGGTAAGCAGTTTTGAAATCAAACTTTAACCACATTGTAGAGAGAATAGCTGCAGAACATAGCTCAATAGGTCACTGAAATATAAATTTTTTTGTTGGATGACAGAGGTACAGATTAACCCTTTCAAAAACTTTGACTCCAGGTGAAACAAATTGCAACTACATATATCTGAAGGTTTTTTTCTCGCCCGCGACGAAAAAGTCGCGGAAGCGAGACTTGGGGAAAGCGTTTCCGCCGGCAGCGGTGTCAACAATTGCAAACTATTGTGAATTTACAAGCTTATGTTAGTTGTACCGGTAGGTCCATAGTATTTGATGTGCAGTTGCATTATTATGGGTACAACTCAAATCCCTACTTAGATTATGGCCCTGGCCCCTTAGTCACGCATGAACGATCATCAAGTTTTTAGCAAGCTGTTTGTACAGCCTATACCAGTAGTCCTAGGCACTTGATATTTGATATGCAGTTGCGTTTTGGGGAGTACATACTGATTTCACGCCCCGGATGGTGGCCCTGGCCCCTTGGTCACGCACGAACGATCACCAAGTTTTTAGCAAGCAGTTTGTACAGCCTATACCGGTAGTCCTTGGCACTTGATATTTGACATGTAGTTGCTTCTTGGGGAGTACATACCGATTCAACGCCTGGCTGGTGGCCCTGGCCCCTTAGTCACGCATGAACGATCACTTTAAGTTTTTAGCAAGCAGTTTGTACAGCCTATACCAGTAGTCCTAGGCACTTGATATTTGACATCCAGATGCATCTTGGGGTGTACATACCGATTCCACCCCCTGGCTCCTTAGTCATGCATGAGTTATCACACCATTTTTTCCAAGGAAATTGTAAACACAGTTAAAGATTATATTTCAGTTTTATTCCTGCTGCAGTAGATCAATGTGCAAATTAAGGCGATGCAAGGGGCGGGTGAGACATATCCTGTGTCCACAGTTTATTTTGCCATCAGAGGCTGTGCTGTTGACAATGCTTTCATCACTTAATTTTTTTCGAACAACTAATGACAATGTTAATGTACATGTAACATCTATTCAGGGATGTTTTGATAACTGCATTTTCATAAGTTTCATTTAGTTTTGTAGATAAATGCTATTTTCTCAATAATTTATGGGCAATGTATTTAAAATTGCTTTTCCCAAAAAACTCATTGGCAATGATTTGAGCTGTAGTTTTCCTTATCTACTTATTATGGATGTCTTAGTGTGTTTTGCCGTCATCTTTCATTAAAAAATGTGCTAGGGGCCGTCTCGAAATTACTCTGAGGTATGAGCAGAGCTCATTTTTGAAGGCCAGTGGTGACTTCAAGATGAAGAACAACATTGCTAAAGATGTAATTATTCATTTGTAGGATTTTGTCTCATGTACATTTACTCCATATCCTTTCTTTGTTTATTTGTCTGTGCAAATAATTATTAAAGTTTTATTTTCATTTCAGCCCTCATATGAAAACTGAAGATCAGTTGGCTAATTCATCACTAGGGGGCGCTCCAGGAAGAGTCGTCCCGATGTAAGACACACAAATGTTGACCTACCCAGTTTGAAGAATGACTTTGTTTTTGGTTGAAGGAAATCAACCTTTCTTCACAATTTGTTCAAGACTATTGTTTATTGTTGCTTTTATAGTCTGTGAAAACTGCAATTTATTTGATTGAATTATTTTAAGCATTAAATTGTAGACGACGTGTTTGTCCTGGGAGAATCAGGATGCGCCATGATTAACTGTCAACACTCAAGACATAAATGGAAACTGTTGATAGAGTTTTTTGATATTGTTGTGTTTTGTTTGTTCAACATTTGATCATGGCAGTCATATTGGTGTAAAAATTTTTGGCGAATTGAATTTTATCTTTTTTCTTGGGAATTCAGAACATTGGCCTAAATATTTTTGAACTGTACAGGTTAAATATATATATGATCAGCTCTAAACTTGGTACTTGATGGAATAATGTACTTGTAAATAATGCAAAACTTCAGGAGAAGTTTAATGGGAATAAGATTAAAAATAAATGACCTTGTCAATCTTAAGGAAAGTCATCAGTCATTTTTTTTTAAATTCAGAAACGCTTGCCTTCAATCTTTTTAAACTGTACAGATTAAATTTATTACTTGATGGAATAATACAAATAGAGAAACACTTCAGGAGAGAATAAAATACAAAAAATATGTATAAATGACCTTGTCAGTATGTAGAAAGGTCATCATTGTACATTGTTATGATATTTTTAGACCTATTTGAATGTTGTTGGAAAGTGATTTGTCAAAAAAGAAAACTCTTGAAATTGTTGTGAAATTTTCTTCAAAGATTGGGAAGGCTTTATGGAATGAATACATGTGAAGACAACATTGTTTATGTTGCTAGGCAACATTGTTTATGTTACTAGGCAATATTATTAATGCTTTTTGGGTTGTTTAAAGTTATTATTGAATGGAGTAAAGTTCTGAGTAATCATTCTTGTGGTTTATAAAAATGTTTTATATGTTGATATCTGCATTGAAAAATAGAGGGGTCATTTCAGAATAATAATCCAGACATGAACTGAGGGGTCATCTCAGGATTATAATCTAGACATGAACTGAGGGGCATCACAGAATTTTAATCCGAAGATGAATCAAAGGATTATCTTTGAATTATAATCCAGATTTAAATGAACTGAGGGGTCATTTCAGAATTATAATCCAGATATAAATGAAATGAGGGGTCATCTCAGAATTATAATCTAAAGAGGACGGAAGGATCATCTTTGAATTATAATCAAGATTTAAATGGACTTTTTACACTAGTATATAAAGAAAAAAACCAAAAGAATATCGGAAATTTAGTCTTATGAGATGTAAAAATATTTAAGCTTTTTATCAAAAACTACATTTATAACTAGAAATGCAAATAAGACTTATATTTTAATGTCTCCCCTGATGTAAGTTTTACAGATGTAATTAAATTTATAGCTGTTAAATGGCTAATTTTATTACCTGTCTTTAATCAGTCTTATCAGGGGAGACAATCTACTGTTGTAGTCGGCTTTCCCCGGGTGAATACACTCCTCGTTTTCCTCTGCTGTTACACCACCATACCTGATATTTCATTGCTGCTAGAAAACGTCTTTAAAGACTTGATAGTTTTGTGTAAATTCCAGTCAGATCCCCTCTTATTTTCAATATATTCAGACTTTGGTCAATACTTTAGACTTTTTTACATTAACAGTTTACACTCCATGGAGTTGCATTGTCAAAACAGATGGTCCAAATTATTACAATTCCTAGCATTAAAAAACAAAAGGATAGATGGAATAAGAGATATAAAGAATAGGGTCTCATTGGTTAAGAAATTGTTAATCGAGACACATAATTAATTGTGTGTTTATCCCAGGTATTTACATGTATCTTTTTATCCCTATTTGTCACTTCCAGAAATTTGAATTGTTGTCTTCATGTATAGTCATATATATCTATATATAGTATCAATTGTTGTAAAGTTATGAAGACATCTTATGTGTACTTTCACTTTACCTACTTTCACTTTAACTACTTTCTATTTAACTACTTTCATTTCATCACCCCCATCATAATACTATTCCAAATGTGGAGGAGTTTCTCTAAGTTTCATTAAGATCCACAGAATCCTTGAAAATCATTGATGCATGTTTTTTCCATGCCTTTCAAAATAAATTCTTTTGTATATTTGTGGATCTGCACAATGCAGAGTCTGATTCCTTAGCTTGAGGAATAGTTGTATAATGGGGATGTTGATTTTATGAATAAGTGAACATTATGGAATTGTTCCTTCTGGTGAGGTAAATATGCAAATGTATTATATTGACTGAGGGCACAGTCGGAGGTTAATATACATCTTTCTTTTATCCATGTATTGACTTGTCAAATCTGATTTCATTATAAGTTTAGGACATTCTTTACTTTAAATGTATATCAATAAATCACGCTCATTTGACATTTTTAGAAAGCCCTACTGCATAAATATTAGTCAATCATTTCTTACAAATATAATTACAGTACACTCCATTAGTATACGGAATAGCTTGTAAAACCAAGTATTAACACCATATTTTGAGATTGTTAAACTGCAGACAAAAAAAATGTAAAAAACTGAAGTCTTAGGTTTTGACAAATTATACAGGCCAAAACAGAAGGTATTTCTTGACAGACAGATAGAAATATAAGATGTCTTTATCAACTTTATTTTATTTTTGTTGCATTTCACTTGAGGAAATCCAACTATGTCAAAATTTACTTTTATTTCAAATATTATATTGTTTCAATACATAGGAAAATGTTAATCACAGTATATCATGACTACTACACTATTTTTAGATTATGTTCAATTTTCGGCACAGAAAGAAAATTGTAGATAATTTATTTTCAATTAATGTGCTATGAATAAATTTCTTATTGTGTGTCAGTGTTATGAGAGCGGAAATTATTGGAATTTGACATCATCGTAGAATTAACAGCAATAAAGTGTGGTGGTAATGTGTCGTTGAGAGTTGAGAAATAATGTCATTTGTTATCATGTATGTATAAGATAAATTAAATTTTTGAATGGAATGTACACTGAAATTAATTCTTTAATTGATACTGTCATATTTTCAATATCCTTAGGATCAGGGTACCGTTTCATAAAGCGATTGCTAAATTTACATGCAGATTGTTCCATGTTTTCTGTATGATAATGTGCACGTTAATTTTGCAATTCCTTTATGAAATGGTAGCCATGATATCATTTTGATATATCATTAATAAGATATACATTTAAGAGTATATTTGTCTTTTGTATACAAATCTGAATACATGTATGTTTTTTTTTTCATTATAAACAAGGGTCATGATATACTTTAAAAATATATTTTTCTATTTATAGAAATGATGACATTTTTTTTCCTGGTCATGTGATTGCCATTGTCACTTTGTTTTTATGTTAGTTGTATGTGTATACATGTACAATCATGTGACAAGGAAATAAACTAAAAACAACATTTCCTGTAAAGAATAACTGCAACATGTTATGTATTAAACTGATTTCTCCCTTATATATATGGATAAGCATCATATTACAAGGAGTTCTCACTTTTAAAACTCTATACAATTACCACCCTAGATAGTGTGTGACCCAGCGGTTTCTCTCCCCGAGATAATAAGGTCACCCGAGAGCTTGCTCGAGGGTTACCTTAATTTCAAGGGGAGAGAAACCGCTGGGTCACACACTATCTAGGGTGGTAAATGTTATATTATATCGAATTTTCTTGTACAGGTTGACCTTCTATGTGACCCAACGCTAACCGGTTGACCCAAGGAAATCTCAAATGTCATGTGACATGATTTGAACAAATCAGATTATAGATATTTAAATGAGTATATAATATAATGCAATATCATGCAAGTTTATTATTGTAAAATGTTTCTCCTTATCAGTTGGATCATGCATTAAAAATGATTTCTCCCTTACAATTCAGATCATGTATTGAAATGATTTCCACCTAATACGTCACATCATGCAATATTCTCCCTTACAAGTTGTATCATAATCTACTAACATAGTAAAACAAGTCTAGTCCTTTCCTCAAGGTCCCCCTAGTACAACAGTTCCTGGCCTTAAAATGGAGAGAAAGTCTTTCATATTATGAACAGTTCATTTAAGGTGGTTGGGGGGACTAAGCAAAATACATCAGAATTTTTCAATAATTTGCAGAATTAAACTTCAAAAATTGGACTTCCAAAAAATAAAATAAAAACTGGGGGTCACGGACCATATAAGCTCACAATCTTTCACCGAAAATACAGATTTTTTAGTTGAAATGTTAAGGAAAATTGCCATTTTTTAAAAATTATTCAAATTAAATCCATGGGAATTTTGATTAATTTTGTATATTGCTAGCCCTTGTATTGATCTTTCTAAAAACATAAAGAAAAATGGGGGTCACGGACCTTATTACGAAATTATTTCACAAAATCAAAATTTTCATAGTGATTTCTTTGTAAATATTTTTTTTAAATTACCTCCCTTGTTTAAATTTTCATTTCAAAGAACTTTACAGTACAAATACTATTCTGAATTTTTCTACAAAAATGAATGATAAACTAAGAGAAATAGACCCATTGTTTGTGTTTTAAGCCAAATATTGTACAGATGTGTCCAAATTTTAAAATGTTTGTATATTTCTTTAATAAAAATTACCTATCAAAGCATGAAATATGAAAACAAAATGGCGGAATACCATCAATCCGCCTTAAAGAGTATTATGTGAACATTTTAAGACCAGGCTTTGTAAAGGGTGCCCTTGATATGAATGTTAATTGGAAGAACCGAGAAAATGACTCGGATAACTCATTTGAACTTCTTATTATTGGAACTGGTATTATGAGCCAAAGACTATAAAATATACATGTACATGTACTGGATTTATGATTGAAAAATGTCAATTATAGAATATAATAGATATCATGTTGCTTTATTCTTACAGGAAAATTGATTTGAAAGTGAAAAGTATATTTTAGGGGGGTAAGGGGAAACATAGTTTGATTTTCTCACTCAGTGGGTTTTTGTATTGTAATTTTTTTTAACTTAGCATTTTATTGTTTGCAATGGAAAAACTCACAGCTATGAATTTTTTTTTCTTGTCAAATTTAAAATGAAAAAATGTAATAAAAAGCAAAAAATCACCACTTGTTGTTTATTGTTCTGTTTTCATGCAGAGAAAAGAGGATTCAAAGAAACTGCATGAATTTTTATGCTGGGGCATTAAAATAGTCGAAGAAGAGAAACATTGAGTGATAACAATGGCATCATAAAATTTGCTAGTGTATAATAGACCATATCAGAGATCTAGTATTTAGATTTAATAATTGCTGATTGTCCGCTCTAAGTCACAAACCTGTTCGCCCCACGAGACCACAAATGTACTTAAAAAACAAAATTTAACTAGAAGTGTGTTTTTGATACAAAAATAAACTTCTCTTCCTGGAGATGATTTGTATCTTTATATGTTTCCACTGCATTTGAATATTACTAAATTTGGTTGAAATCTTATGAAAGATGTGAGTGAATTAAAATTCAAAATTCTATGACAAAAAGGAGCATAACTCCCATAAAAATTGGTTGATCAATCAGGCCAGGTAAAATGCAAAACAAGGCATGAAGGTCAATAATCCTGTGAAGTTTGATTGAAATACAATGAAAGATGTGGGAAAATTGGCATCCACAAACTTAATTTTGCAAAATTTTGTTGTCAAAAAGGGGCATAACTCTCACAATAATCAGGCAATCAATCCAGCCAGACGATATGCACAACTTGGCATGACAGTCAACAATCCTGTGAAGTTTGGTTGAAATCTTAAGAAAGATGTAGAATTGGCGTCCACAAACAAAATTTTGCAAAATTAAAAAGTCAAAAAGGGGCATAATTCCATCAAGAAGTAGCTGATCACTCAGGCGAGATGATATGCAAAAATAGGCATGATGGTCAACAATCTTGTGAAGTTTGGTTGAAATCTGATGACAGATGTAGGAGAATTGGCGTCCACAAACTTTTTGACGGACGACAGATGGAGAAGACAAAAACAATATGTCTTCCCCTTGAGAGGGGGTTGGAGTACCTACAATTGTTTTAGAAGATTGTTTTCCCTTAGGGTCAAATGTTTTGATGTGGACATGCCCAACACCTAGAACTATTGTGACCAAGTTTGGTGTCAGTTTGGTTAAGTAGTTTCAGAGAAAATCTTTGTTGAACAATGTTGAACTATGTGTCCTTCTTAAATATTATTTTACCTCTGACCAAGTTTGGTTGCAATTGGCTCTGGTTTCAGTGATATCTTTGAATGAAAAGTTTATAATGAATGATGGAAAGCTCACCTTGGCATAGCCAGGTGAGCTAAAAATGGTTTGTTACACAGGTTTAGATTTCTAATCAAACTAGTAAATAAACTAGACACAGAAAATGACTGCCTGCATGATGCATTTTGTTAAATGTGTTATCTAAAACACCAGTCATCAAAGAAATCTAAGTAATAAACTGTGACAAAAAGCCTGGATAAGGCTAACATAAACATGTACAGTCATACATAAGTATAAAAGGTTGGGGTCAAACTCTTGGTAAGAAATCAAATATTATTCATATGCTCTCAAATGCTTGTTAAAAACCAAGTGGCTAGGACTACCTGTACTGGCTGTGCTATCTGCTTGTGAAAAAAACTCAACATGGTTGCTCTTGCATGACTCAGGGGTCAGGGCCATCATCTGGGTGTAGAATAAGGTATGTTTTCATAAAGACACAACTGTATTACAAGTATTAAGTGGCTACGACTACTGTTATAGGCTTTATTAACTGCTTTCAAAAAACTTCCATCAGGTCACTCTTGCAGACTGTGATTCAGGGCAGTCATCTTGGTGTGGAATCGGGTATGTGCACATGTTTTCATATGTTGATACTTCTTTCTTGTGTCATGACCTTTTATTGTTGGTGAAGCAAAATAAATGAGATTTTTCATAGTTGTCAACTATAGTATCATAAACTTTATGAAAGCCTGTTCCACCTTTTATATCTGTTGATAAGTCAGTGTTTGAGGCTCCTTCAGCTAGCCAGCAGTTTAGCGGTTAGCACCCCTTGACCAATCTTTCAAAATTACGTATTGTCATATTCTCTCCTTTCAAGATTGTGGTCATGGAGTAGGTAGTCTACCTGTATTGGGTTTTATTCGCATGTTTATTATACTATAGGGAAACGGGTAGAGAAAGGAGAGGTTTGGGTGCCCATAAACCTGTTTAACCCTACCGCTGGCTTTTGCTAGTGCCGGTGCCAAGTCCAGCTGTCCCGAGTTCCTATCGTTGTTTACGTTTGTCTTTTGTCTAATTTGTGTTTTTCCTGTGTAGTTCCCCAGCAGATTGTGGCATGTAATTATAATTTTCAGCCATTGTAGGTGTTCCTGATATTCTGCTGAAGTGAAATATCCAGGTAAATCCTGCAATTTGATTGGTTACCTTGACGGGATATGAGACCATATCCCCGTGGTAGCAAAATCACAATTTTTAAACACTTTTGATAGAAAAAATATAGCACTTGTAGCAGAATATAAAAGTTATTCGGGCTTCACAGGGGATACAGGTTCATATTCCCTGTCTGTGCCCTATATCCCCTTCGCCTGACGGCTTGGGGGATATAAAACACAGACAGGGAATATGAACCCGTATCCCCTGTGAAGNATTACAAGTATTAAGTGGCTACGACTACTGTTATAGGCTTTATTAACTGCTTTCAAAAAACTTCCATTAGGTCACTCTTGCAGACTTTGTGATTCAGGGCAGTCATCTTGGTGTGGAATGTTTTCATATGTTGATACTTCTTTCTTGTGTCATGACCTATTGTTGGTGAAGCAAAATAAATGAGATTTTTCATAGTTGTCAACTATAGTATCATAAACTTTATGAAAGCCTGTTCCACCTTTTATATCTGTTGATAAATCAGTGTTTTAGGCTCCTTCAGCTAGCCCGCAGTTTAGCGGTGAGCACCCCTAGACCAATCTTTCAAAATTACGTATTGTCATATTCTCTCCTTTCAAGATTATGGTCATGGAGTTAGTAGTCTACCTGTTTTGGGTTTTATTTGCATGTTTATTATACTATAGGGAAACGGGATAGAGAAAGGAGAGGTTTTGGTGCCCATAAACCTGTTTAACCCTACCGCTGGCTTTTGCTAGTGCCGGTGCCAAGTCCAGCTGTCCCGAGTTCATATCGTTGTTTACGTTTGTCTTTTGTCTAATTTGTATTTTTCCTGTGTAGTTCCCCAGCAGATTGTGGCATGTAATTATAATTTTCAGCCATTGTACATGTTTCCTGTTATCCCTCTTGTGTAGTTCCCCAGCAGATTGTGGCATGTTATTATAATTTTCAGCCATTGTAGGTGTTTCCTGTTGTCCGTCCTGTGTAGTTCCCCAGCAGATTGTGGCATGTAATTATAATTTTCAGCCATTGTAGGTGTTTCCT